>JAKSZP010010677.1:0-158807 GCA_022478985.1 Massospora cicadina
TATGGTTGCACTGCCCCAGTGCCCTCAACTTTTCACCTGGTCCACCCTCAAAATGGGATCTCCATGATTGAAGCTGCCAACTTGGACTTGGTTTTCAGTTCCAGCATCAAATCAGTACCCGCAATGATTCAACCCCCTTGCCACACCAGTTCATCACCTGGTCCAAGCCTTGTTTAATTCCCCTAACCATGTTGTAGTCTCTTCCTTATCAGCAGACATGGTTGCATATGACAATAAACAGAATTTCGCCTACTTTTTATTACTGATGAAAATTAGTATTGGGGCATACCAGGTGCCTTTTGAGGCCTTGGTTGACATGGGAGCAGCTGGAAACTTCATGAGTATGATGTTGGCCCAGAAGCTCGATCTAGACTTGGAAGTGGGGCAATTGGTGTTGGTTGCATCATCAGCTGCCCAACCCTCCTTCAGAGTATGGCGCTCATGCCTTTCTCAGTCCATCAAGATTGTTTTTGTAATCACTTCTCTGCGATGCCCAACCTTGTGTTCCAAGAGATTTTGGATGTGGTTGGTGGCAGCACCAGCATGTGAGAATCCACCTGGAGACAAAAAAGCTGTCCTTCTTCAACAATCAGGTGGAGGGCAAGTTTCCTTTGCTGGATACTCTTAACAAAGCTTGTATCTGTGGTTCTATTACAACCCTTGTTTCCCCTGTAGGCCTTCCGCCAGATTTTCCAGATGTGTTGTTGGGATATCAAGTATTTTTGATTCCAAGAAGGCGGACCGCCTTACTCCACATATGGAATTTGACTTGGGTTTTCAGAAAACAGTTCAAGTGGTGAACATCAAATGCCCACTGTACCCGAATACAGCAGAGGAGGAGACTACCCTCAATGCATGGTTAGATGACATGCTCAAGAAGGGTTGGTTGTTCCAAGAGACATCCCCTGTTGCCTCTCCCATCGTCTTTGCCAAGAAGGCAGATGGCTCCCTTTATCCCTGCATGGATTATATTCACCTTAACAAAATCACGGTTCATGACCCCTACCCCCTCCATTTGAAGCATTAAATCAGCCAAGAGATTGCTAAGTGACGCATGTTCTAAAAACTTGATTTAGTTATTGGCTTTAATTAATTGGGTGAAGGAAGGCTTAAAATAGTGTACTTATAAATGGACAAAAAGGGGTATATTCCAATTTCGTCTAATGCCTTTTGGGCTTAGAAATGCGCCTGCAATATTCTAAAGGATAATCAATAATTTGCTGGGTGATCTTCGGTTCACTTGTGAAGTCACATATATTGATAATATCTTAGTACACTCCCCTACTCCTAAACAACATGTGAAAGACTTAGAGGCAGTAGTGGCTGCCTTGCATAAGGTGGATCTATTTGTCAAGCCATTAAAATGCAAGTTTTATTGGGAATAAATCACCTTTTTGGGAAATCACGTCTTTAAATATGGATATGTGATCCCATCTAGCAAACTGGATGCCATCCGCGAATGGCCAACTCCAACTATACAAAAGCATTTTATAAGCTCCTTGGGTACTATTACATTCCTAAAGAAATTCTCTCCTGCCTTATCCCAGTTAGCCGCCCCTCTCCACCCACTCATGGGCAAGAACATCCCCTTTTGCTGGACGCCTGAATTCCAGCAGGCATTCAATTCAATTAAAAAGGTGTTTTTATTGCCCTCATCCTTAGGCATGAAGATCCTACTAAACTCTACATTGTGGCGTGCAATGTATCTTCCGCTGCAGTAGGGGCTGTCTTTCATCAAGAGCATGATGGGTGGAACATTAAGTTGCTTATTTCTCCCGCAAATTTTCATCCACTGAGCAATCCTGGGCCATCTATGACAAGGAGCTGGCAGCCTTGGCGTGGGCCTTGACCCACTCACGGTATCTCTTTCAAGGCGCTCAAAATGAGCTGAATGTGCAAATAAACCACCAAGCTCTCCTTTACTTCCACAAGCCACAGAAGTTATACCACCGCTAGGCCCATACTTACTGGGCTTTTTGGAGTTAAACTTCAAATATGAGTTTGTGAAAAAGCGTTATTTGTCCTCTTTGACTTTCTAAGCTGTAACCCCACACATTGCCCAGCAGACTCAGATGAGCTGGATCTCGTCACAGTTATTCTCAACCCAGTTCTTGTCCATTGTACCTCCCGTGGTTTCAGCAGCGGACTTAGCATCAGACACACCTGGTTTTGTGGGTCTTAGCACAGATGGCCTGTTCAGAATGGGTAGAACTTTTGGAGGGGTTGTCCTTCCCAGCTTCAAAGAACTCTCAGTACTCTCTTGCTGAAGGGATCATCTACTTTTGGTCACAGGGTTGGGTCCCTCATCCACTTCAAGATAAAGTAATTCATGCCCATCACGATCCCCTGGCAGTCATGCATCCTGGGAATAAGAAATGCACTAATTTAGTGAAATGTGTTTAACTGGCATAGCTTGTCCAAGGATGTTCCAGCCTGGATTGCTGACTGTATGACTTGTGCACAGGCCAAGTTGGACCGTCTTGTAGGAATGGTCTTCTCCACCTCGTACAGCAGGCAGAGGGTCCATGGACAACATTGTCCGTGGACTTTATTGTTGAGTTACCCAGCTCCAAGGGATTTACTGAAGTCATGGTGGTTGTTTACCGCTTCACTAAATTCTCCATGTTCTTCCCATGCTCCTCCACTATTACCTCGAAAGAAACTGCCCACCTATTTGTGCGTCATGTATTTTTGATGTTCAGCCTCCCATAAGAGATTCTTAGTGACTGTGGGCCCTAATTTATGGCACAGTTTTGGAACTAGCTCTTGACAATCTTGAAGATTACGCTCTGCCGCTCCACTGAATACCATCCACAGTTAGATGATCAAATTGAACGAGTCAATAAGATCATGGAGCCGTACATGTGGCGCTATGCTTCAGCTGCTCAGGATACCTGGGAGGATGATCTGCCCCTCACCAAGTTTGTATACAATAGAGGAACGCATGCATTCATTGACTTCTCCTTGTATGAAGCACCTTGGGTTATAATCCTCATTCTCAATTGGTCCATGTCTTCGTCCAGAGGTCCCAGCTGCAGCTGACCATGTTTAGCACATTTTTGACACACAGTCCATGGTACAGGAGCATTTAACCAAGACCATAGGTGACTACAAGTGGTTTGCTGATTGGAAGTGACTCCTGGCACACAAAATTAAAGTAGGTTCACATGTTATACTTGACATTTGTCATTTGCGGATGCAGACACCCTTGCATAAGTATGCAAGTAAGCGCTCAGGTCCCAACTTGGTGGAAGAAGACTTGGGGAATGGTGCCTTCCACTTAAAAATTGCCACCTCACTGGAAGCAGCACCAAGTTTTCCATGTGCCTTAGCTGTCTTCGTTCAAAGGGGCAATCCACTCAAATCCAGAGCCCATTGTGATCAAGGGTGCAGAGGAAGCTGAAGTGGAGGGCATATTGGCTTCACGTAGTCTCAAAGATCAGTCCAATATCTTGTTGTTTGGGAAAGGCTTTTTGGCATATGAGAATAGCGGGGTCAGTGCACAAGATTGTGCTAACTGTTTATAGCTGGTCAAGGCTTTCCACGTCAACCACCCAAATGCTCACCATCCTCTCCCTAAGATTGCTACTTTAATGGAAGTCAAGTTGCCAAAGGCCCACAGAAATGTGGCCCTCACTCATTTGATGAGGATGCAAAATATAAAATTGAGGAGCTTGCTTTTGGTGCGAGCTGTGCCTGCATTGATGCAGCAAAAACCTCTTTTTTCAACTCCGATTATCCCCAAACACGCCAGAGCATTAAGTCTTTCACTTGTGTGCCTGCTCTCATCACTTTCGCTAAGCATCAACTTGCTCAATATGTTGAGGCGATGGACACCGCCAGCCTCATTAATGAAGAAAACCCACAATTATACCTCCTTATGCTACATTTTGCTGATGCCCCAACCCCTTTGTTGTCCACCATGGTCTGCCAGCTAAAGCGGGCGCCAGACAAAAGTTTCCCCAAAGCTTCCTCACCTTCTGATATGGCTTCCTAGGCTGATAACTTATGGGAATATATTAGGAATTTTTCATTTTTAATAACCTTTATTTGACTCATTCACAAATAAAGATGCATGGCAGCTCCCCCTGTTTAGTTGGGCAACACTAGTGTCAAAAAAATGTGGCCCTCGCTCAGTTCCCCAATGGTGGTGCCCCTTTTGGCAAAAGGGAATGGTAATATAAGTCTGAGGGAGCGCTCACTCCATTTTGACTGGGTGGCATTCTTATTATCATTAAAAAGGGGCTGAGAAGACAAGCTGTACCCCTCATCTCCTAGGGCAACCCTACCCATGTGGTAGATGAACGTTGGGTAACAGCTTACCCTTTAAGGACCCCATCACCTGTCCCAGTATTAATGTCAGCTGAATTAGTATGGAAAATCAAGGGAATTTGTGCTGAGCTTTCAAATAGTTGGCAATTTCTAGGGGTGAAGGGTTCAAACAAGATTGAGGGCAATGAGCCTTTGGCATTAAAGCCCAAGAGCTTCAAACCATTTAATTAAAAAGATTCAGTAGTAGCAGAAACCACCCTGCATGTCAACCACCCAAATCTTCCTTTTTAACTCCATAATATCAATTAATTAATTAATGATAAGAGGGGATGGAGGAGATTATGTTCGTCCTAGCCAGAACAGGTTTTGAACCTGTACTAGCATTTTTACCCCACCTTAGCTTGTGGTTACAGGCATGCACAACTACACTTTTTTAAACTCCATACTTTATTAAAATAGAAATTTAAGGGAAAGTAAGAGGGGAGGGCGGAATACAGGCGATTCAGCCAAGGGTAAAAAGGACCGGGGTTTTGGGCTGCTAGAGGTCTAGCACCTCTGACCATTGCTGATTGGCAATTGCCATTGCTAGACACAGTTCTAGCATCAGCAGGCTTACAGGCCATTAGATTCTCAGTCAATTAGTTGCCTCATCACGTACAATGAGCAATCTGATGGGGAAAGACAAACGTGTGGCTTTATAACACCCAGGGATTATGCATGAGAATCTTGAGATCTGACAGAGCTGATCAGAGATAATCCAAATGGTCTTCAATACCAAACCTCTGTGGTGGGGGCACTCATTGCTCAAAACCTTGGCAATAAGCGCACAGTGAATACCCATACACAATAATGGTAAATGAAGGCTCATAGTTGGATTGGAGCCATTCTCAGGGTTTTCTTAAAGAAAAAGTCCTGCGATGGATGTATACCCAGTGGCAAATGTTCACCTGATAGGATGTAACGCATTGTGGACCAGTATTTTTTGAACATGGCACATTCATAATAATGGTGTGCTATGTCTGCTTCTAGTTTGGCACATATGGGGCATTCTTTGTGCTGGTAATCTGGCCCACTGTGTTTGCCCAATTTAAATGCCCGGTTTAGGATCTGCCAGGTTACCAAACGCTGTTTGGTTGTTACCAATCAGGAGTTCAGGCCCAAAATCAATCCTTCATCATTTAGTTGGTGTCATGGCTTTTGGTAGTTCAGTCATTTAGGATTCGTGGATGGGTAGGTGGATTACGCCCTAGTTTTGGGAGTGGATCCCCATATTCTATCAGCATCGATTTGTACCTTATTCTGATCAGCCTGGTTGTATATTTGTTGGCAATTTGGTTATGCTCCTCCCAGCTTGTTGCGGAAATCATTTCGGAATTATGTGCTTTGATATCCCTCTGAATTTGGTCAGCCTCTCAGTCCAATCACTCAAATGACCACCCGCCCTGGCACACAGCCCGATTGCATAGTCACCAGTAATGTGTGGGGCACCTTTTCAGGAGGTTATCCGTGGGTGGTTCATCATCCATTCACATATCAATCAGAGGGAGACCAGCTCTGGGAGGCCTTGGGCTCTTGTCCAGTTCACACCCCATGCTAGGGTCGGGCAGCGCATGTGTGTCTGTGTTAGCTTCAGAAATGACTTCCCCCATATGCGCTAGGCATGAGATTTGAAGTCCAGGAGGCCTATGCCTCCTTCATTCTTTAGCTTTGACAGGGCTTCCAGTGGTATCAGTGCTGCCTTCGCCTTAAACCACAGGAAAGTTCGGAGCATTGACCTGATTTTCTTCTCTAAGTTTGGGCTCATTGGCAGCACATGAGCAACATACCACAACTTCAAGAAGATGAATACATTTATTGCATGCACTTTCTCCTCAAGGCATAGTCTGGCGCTTTTCCAGCATGCCATTAAGATTGATAAAGTTGACAATACTTCTTGCTCAGTCTCCAGTACCGCTGGTCCCTTGTCATTGAAAAGTATCCCAAGGTATTGGACTGTCTGGGAGCTCATAATCGGCGTTGGGTCAGTTGGTGGGCTGATTCTCATGTTGCCAATCCTCGTCACTGAGGTTTTTGCCAAATTGATTTTTGTGTTTGATGCGAGCTGATAGAGGTTTAATAGTTCCTCAGCGCCCTGGAGGTCAGTCAAGAAACTTATTTCTACTACTGTATCGTCCACAAATGCTAGCATATTCAGTGGTATTTGGTTAGGGTGGACTAAACCCTGGAGCTTTACGTCCGCTGCTGCCAGTAGAATGTTGGCTGCAAAGTTGAAGAGTATAGGTGACATAGGGTTGCCTTGGCGGAGACCTTGCCTGACAGGGATTTCGTTGGTTGGGCCATATGTGACCCTACTCTTCGTTACCAGGCCTGAGTACAGCGTTATTATCCATGCTTGAAACATGTTGGGGATGCTGACCGCCTTTAGTGCCTCATGTAGGAATGACCATGCTACTCAGTCATATGCCTTTTCCATGTCGAGGAACATAAGGTACCCTTGTTCAATGCCCCTCATATCCTGGAGTATGCTCTGGACTGAACCAATGCTGTCCCATATACTACAGTCTTTGATGAAGCCGTGCTAGGCACTATGGAGCATGCGCGGTGCTGTTGCCATCAGATGGTTAGATAGGATGCGCGTGAGCAGTTTATAATTTGGCATTCGATAGTGTAATTGGGCGCCAGTTCTGAAGTTGGCATCTGAGGCCTTTTTTATACAGAAGTACAATTCAGGTCTCATGGTCTCCCAGAATTCGTTTGCCATTTTGCAAACAGTGGTTAAAGAGGGCTTTGAGCTCCGGCGTGATGCGGTCTCAGAATATGCTGTATATTTCTGCACACATATGTTGGGGCCTGGTGCCTTCATTCTTGGCGACTCCTTTAGCGCCCTCTTAATTTCATATATAGAGATTTCGGTGGATAGCTTGGCAACATCTTCCGGCGTACAGCCACCCAGTGCTGGCTTGGCCAGGTTAATAAGGGTTTTTGTTAATGATGCGCTCATTTCTCTTTGTTGGAAGAGATCACCATAAAAAAGTTCGACCTCACGCTTGATCATTTTGGGGTCTGATAATACTTCCCCTTCCACTGTCTCCACTTCCCATACCCTAGCCTTAGTTCAGATTTCCTTGAGGTGTTTCAGGCCCTCTTTGGTCATCATCCCCACTAGGCTCTGATATTAGTAAGTTGCATTGGTCTATCCCTCTGAGTCTTGCTTCATCATTATGGCCCAATACTTTTTGTAAGTTGTTTGGTACTCGCTCCACCAGTCTTCGCTTGCTAGTGGGTGAGCCTCAGCCTTTATAATTTAGACTTCAGTTTCTTCACGGCAGATGTCTGCTTGTAGGAGGTCACTGTTTCAAACTTCATACTATTGTGTTTCATTTTCACTTTGATTTGGATCCACCATTCTAGCAGGTCCAACTCCAGGCAGTTGTCCAGATGTGCTACCGGTTGATCCAGTCCCATGTCAACCATTCGGTGCCAATCCCCATTCCTCAGCGTGGCTGGTGCCAGTTGCCACCCATGGTTCCTAGGAGGTTCATCAAGGTCAATCTCCACCCAGATGACCATGTGGTCACTTTTGTCATTTATGCTAACCTCGCTGTTGGACGTCATCGGCCTGAGGTTTGATGAAATGAGGATGTAATCTAAATGTGATCCTGACAGTGGGGATCCGGTGGCGTCATATGACCACTGTGTTAGATTGGCTGGGTTGTCGTCCTCTTTATCAATCATTAGGCACATCCCCAATTTGACTAGGTAATCAAGCATCTTGTCAGCTATACTGTTGGGACATTCTCTCGTTGGGTATGTATCTGGGCTCACATTCATCCAACAGTTCAAGTCGCCTGTTATTATGGTCATCGCTTCAGATGGCACTTCCACTAAGACATCCCAAAAAATACAGTTTTTGTGGAGCTTTGGCGGGGCATAGACTGCTACCACTTGTATGCTCTTACCAGTTTCTCTATTTGTAACAGCCAATATCAAGATCCTTCTGGTGTGAGTTTCCTTCAATAATTCCAGGTCTATTTTCTTGTCCATTGCGATGATCGCCACATGGTCCGTCCAGAGGGCTTGGTAGCCTATTTGGTGGGACCACGGGTGGTTTTTCACGTTGCAGTTAAAACTTGGCACCATTTCCTTTTGGTTACCAGCTTTCATTTCAGAAATAAAAATTAGGTTAAAATTTTTACAATTATTAAATGGTGCATCTTCCTCCTCCTCATTTGTATGCTCGCCATCCCTAAGCATTTGTAGTTGCAATCCTCATTTCTGGCTGCTTGACCCATGGGTATGAGGTTTAGCATTTTCTGGGTTGTGGATCAAGTCCCGTACTGAGGTCTGGTTGGTTAAAGGTGGTGGTGTCGATGGTTGGTAGGGTACAATATTTGGTTTTTGGGGTTGGTTGGTTGGGACTGGGATTATATTTCCAGGCATCCTGTGTACTTGGAATTCAGTCGGCATCTCCATCTCCATATCAATGGATAATGAAGATAGTTTTATGATTGGGTCCAGGTGCCCCTTGTTCCCTGCTGGCAGACTGGCAGATTCTCCCTCATCCATCATATGGATTCACACCCCTTCGTTCAATTTACTGGCAGAACTCAATTTTTTAGTCGGTGATTGCCTGGCCAATTTTGTCAATTTTGTTGCTCCTGCTAATTTTTCACCGGTCGCCTCAGGTTTATTTGCCAATGACTTCTGATTTGGACTTGTATTCCCTTTCATCTTGTCATGTTTTGATTTTAACTTTCTGGGATCCTGCATCTGCCCTTGCTTGGGGGACTTCTTCAGGTTCGCCTTCTGCCATCTTTCCTCCTACCAGAATGTCCATTCCAGTTGGTTTGGACGTTTCTTTGTTGGTCTGGGGTCAGTTCCCTCATCCATTGCATAAGATTTGGGGTTCGGATTTGTAAACAGTTTGTCATCTGCTTTGGGTCACTTTGCCGTTTCCTGTTCCCACGCTTCTCTATGTTCCAGGTCCAATTCTTGTCACTGGCATTTCATATCTGCTACCTCCACTAAGTTGCGTGGGATCCATTTTCTGGCTTTTGGGCAAAGGAAAGTCTTGGTACCCACCTTGCTGATTCCCCCAATGGGGTCATATTTGTACTCCCGTGTAGGTTTACCTTTAAATGGTGGAATTGAACCATTGTGTGGCCAGTCTGGTAGCAGAACTGGCACACTTGTTTGGCATCCTCCTGTTCTACATAACTACCCTATCGAGGCCAGGCAGGCGAATGAATCTGGGTAGAGCAATTTTGTTTGGTTTCATCCAGTGTGCCAGTTTGTACAGCGCTTCCACTGTCTGAGGGCGGAGGCACTTTGTGATGTAGTTTCCACCGGCTTGCCAGAATTCTTGTACTTCCCCATAGTGTGACAATCTGGTCCAGATTGCTTTGTGCACCCACTCCAGTTCACAATTGGTGGTGAGATTTTGGAAGGTTACCCACTCTGCAGTTTGGTTGGCATATCTGGTCGGCTCTGTTTGAAGATAAATCCCCTTGTATTTGATGCTGATTTTGAGGAGTTTCTTGCAGTCCAACTTGCCTGGGATCACTATATCTATATAGCCCTGTTTGGGTACCCAGTGATGATCAAAGTCCCCTCCAGCTAAGATCTCATCAAGTTCCTGATAAATTGACAATATCAGGTCAGATCATTCTTAATCCTCCACTAGTTGCAGGTGGATTCAAATAGCATCTTTTAGGTATGATTTGGTGCCTAGCAATCTGTAAAGCCCCCGCTGATCAACTGACAGATGTGCTCAATGTGGCTCTGCTCTGTTCCAGGTGTTGTCATCAGTATGTGCCACCGCAGCACTGTACAATTTAGTTTTAGCGCTTGGTTTGGGTACTTCAGTGGGGGTCTTCCCTTTCAAAATCCAGCTTACCAATTCATTGAGGCTGAACCCCCAGTTGAGTAACGCTTCAATCTGATGAATGCTGATACCTCGGTGGCTGATACTTTTAGCCATTTGCACTCCAATCTCAAGGCTCTGCCACTCTAGGGCATACAATGGTGAGAACCCCAGTCGGTACCACTTGGGGGCAGATTCCAGGCTGCATGTTGGGTGGAGGTATTTTTGAAGGACATCCAGTGTAATAGAGCTATGCGGCACCAGTCCCTTACTGTGACACTATTCCAGCCCCTGTCTGTAATTACTTGTGCCATGGCTGCTAGAACACCCACTTCACTCCATTGGAATGCTTCAGAGGGGGTAAAAACTTTGGCGGCATATGGGCTGCTAGCATCAGTTCTGGGAAGAATTGCTTCCAAACCCAGATAGTTTTGGTACAGATCCCCACTTTGAGCCATTCTCAGCCCAATTCTGGGGTCATGACCCCTTTCATTGCTGTTGCCACCTCTAGTGAAATATTGTGTTCCATCCATGACTGGGCCAATTCAGGGGTGAATTCCGCTGTGTCCCAGTCTGCAGCTTTGGCGAGTGTTGCAACATCACGCCAGATTTTCCACTTTTTGATTGGGAATGATCAGCCTCTAAGAGTTTTGTGAATCGGTTTAGTCACCCCCAGCTCTGCCCATTCATGCACTAGGTCCATACTGGCCCCCACTCGGAACCAGTATTTCATCTCCATTGGTGTGAATATGTTAGCAGACCAGTTGATGGCCTCTTCCGGTGACTAATCCTAAAAGGTTCCCCATTCCACTGCCTTTTCCTTTGTCCAGCCCACTTTCATCAGGTATGATGCGGTGGCTGGTGGAATTCAGGTGTACAACCAGTGTAAGGCCTTGGTGCCTTGAACCTGTCCATGATCCACAGTAGTGCCTCCTCTGGGGAGAAAGTAATGTTATACCTTTCCAGTGCCGTGTCCACTGGAATGAAGTGTCAGGCCCATTTGGGGCCATAGATGCATTCAGGAATCATTTTGCATACTCGGCTAAGTCTGTTGGGTTGAGGCCAAGCTCCCAATGGCTTGGGCGTATTGTGCTGTAATATCCGCCTTATTGTACTCCATTGCATTTTATAGGTCGATGCTGGCCTCCATCCAGGCTTTTGCATCCACCAGTTTTAAATCTTCTTGGATTGTGGCCTCTATCATCTTTTAGTCCATGGGGATTTTCATCCATTCCAGGGCATCTTCAGTTCAAACTTGGGATGCCTTGAATTGTACCACCATATCAATTGAGATTTGAGTGTCGAGCTAGC
Source organism: Massospora cicadina (assembly GCA_022478985.1). NCBI lineage: Eukaryota > Fungi > Entomophthoromycota > Entomophthoromycetes > Entomophthorales > Entomophthoraceae > Massospora > Massospora cicadina. The sequence continues at coordinate 11,447 of JAKSZP010010677.1, forward strand.
GTTTGGCTGCTCCAGCAGAAGATTTGTGGTCTCGCCATATAGCTGCAATGGCTGGCTTGATACCTTTAGAGACCCACTGAGTTGCTGTAGAGTACGGAAACTGGAGGGCCTCCCATTGTTTGACCTAGCGGGTGGACATGTCTCAGCTTGCTAACATTTCTGACTGGATTGGTGTAAATTTTACTGGTGCCCTGGCCACTGACTTGACTGCTGTCAGGGTTTCTGCCCCTTCCGGTAATACTTTTAGTTTTTTAGCTGAACTCTCTTGGGTGTCCAATCCCTCAGATTCAGTCCCCAATATAGTTTCACCCCCACCTTGGTTGATCCCCAATGGATCATATTGGGTCAGTGATTGGGTATTTGGGATCAGCTGTCAATGTATTGTTGAGCTAGAGCCCCCTGTCAGCATGACTTCATTGGGGATTGCACCCAATAACATATTGGTGATCATGCCCAATGAATTTCTCATGTTGCCAAATCAATTTTGTTAAGGGACCATTTGCCCCCCTAACTGGGCCTTTTCAGAATTGGAGCCCAACTTGTTCTTCACTTGAATACCCCAGCAGATTTGGTAAGTTTCTCCATGTCAGTAGAAAACTTTTTATAGCTTGGCTCTGTTGGTTTGAGCTGCCAAATTTCATCATTCAAATCCAAGTCGGTTTCAGATCCTACCAATACTTCATCCAGGTTTTTTGTTTTATTGGCAATGATTTTCTCGCCCTGCGAGGCCCCAAACCCCTCTGCTGATTGAGGTTCAATGGGGAATATTCCTGACTCCGCTGTTCTCAGCATTGGGCCTCACTCCCCAGAAGGTTGCTCTTGTCATCTGGGTGTTGGCGGTTATCAATCCTAGGGAGTCAACCCCATCATCCGCGCTAGTTGTTAGGGCCCCGTGACCCATTAACATGTTCACGTGTTTTGTCGTCATCTGTGTCGCCAGATCATTACTTGACATACACATGTTAAATTGCCCTTCCCCATTTCTAATCATGTCAGGGCTTGGGCCAGAGGGAAGGTCATCAGATGGTATGTCCATCGTAGCATTCTTTGTATTATTATTAAAAATTAATATCAGCACAGGCAAGTCGTCCATTTCTATGTGCTGCGCACAGATGGGCGGATTGACTTCCCTATGCTTGGGTGGTTGGCCTTTGTTCACTGCTCTATATAATTGCAGTGCGCTCTGGCAGTTGGTTGCTCTCTCAATTCTTTTTCAGTTCACTTTTTGCTTTTTAAAAAGATATTTATGAGAGAGAAAAAAGATTGCACAACTACACTTGGTTAGAGCCCAAAACCCTTTTTTTAGTAAAACTCCATACTTTATAAAAATAGATTATATGGAAAGTAAGAGGGGAGCGGAATACAGGCAATTCAGCCAATGATAAAGGACTGGGAGTTTGGGCTGCTAGAGTTCTAGCACCTCTGACCATTGCTGATTGGCAATCAAATCGCTAGCCACAGTTCTAGCATTGGCAGGCTTACAGGCCATTTGATTCTTAGTTGATTAGTTGCCTCGTTGTATATGAAGAGCAATCTGGTGGGGAAAGCCAAATGTGTGGCTTTATAACACCTGAGGATTAAATGCAAGAATTTGGAGATCCATCAGAGCCAATTGGAGATAATCCAAATGGTCTTCAACACCAAGCTCTTGTGTTGGGGGCGCTTGTTGCTCAAACTCCTGGCAACAAGTGCACAATGGATCACTTATACATAATAATGGTAGATGAAGGCTCATAGTTGGATCAGAGCCATTCTCAAAATTTTCATGAAAAAATAGATCCTATAATGGATGTTTTTAACGGTGATTGTTTGCCCAATAGGATGTTTCACATCATGGACCTGTATTGTTTGAACATGGCGCATTTGTAATAATTGTGGACAATATCTACTTCTGTTTTGGTGCATATGGGGCACTCCTTGTGCGGGTAATCTGGACAGCTGTGTTTGCCCAATTTAAATGTGCAGTTTAGGATCCGCCAGGTCGCTGATTGCTGCTTGGCCATTACAAAATGGGAGTTCAGGCCCAAAATCAACTCCTTCGTTGGGTAGTTTGTGTCATGGCCTTCAGTAGCCCAGTCATTTAGGATTTGTGGCTGAGTAGGTGGGTTGCGCCCGGGTTTTGGGAGTGAATCCCCATATTCAATTAGTGTCAATTTGCACCTTATTTTGATCAACTTGGTGGCATATTCATCAGTGATTCAGTTATGCTCCTCCCAGAATGTTGCGGAAATCATTGCAGAATTATGGGCCTTGACGCTCCTAGTGATTAGGTCAGCATCCCGGTCTGACCACTCAAATGACCATCTGCCCTGGCACACAGCCTGATTGCATAGTCGCCAGTAGTGTGGGGTACCCTTTTGGGAGGGTATTTTTGGGTGGTGTGCCATCCATTCACATATTAAGCTGGGAGAGACCAGCTCTTGGAGACCTTGGGCTCTTGCCCAGTTCATGCCCCATGCTAGGGTTGGGCACCACATGTGCGTCTATGATAGTTTAAGGAAAGAATTCCCCTCATATTTGCCAAGCATGGGGTTCAAAGTCCAGGAGGCCCATGCCTCCTTCATTCTTTGGTTTTGACAAAGTTTCCAGTGCTATTGGCGCCGCCTTTGCCTTGAACCACAGGAAGGTTCAGAGCACTGTCCTAACCTTCTTCTCTAGGTTCAGGCTCACTGGCAGCACATGGCCGATGTACCACAACTTTGAGAAAATGAAGATGTTGATTGCCTGCACTTTCTCTTCAAGGCATAGTCTGGCGTTCTTCCAGCATGCCATTCAGATTGATAAGCTTAACAATACTCCCTGTTCAGTTTCCAGTACTGCGGGTCCATTATTATTGAATAGTATCTCGAGGTATCTGATCATCTGGGATTTCATGATTGGCGTTGTGTCAATTGGCAAACTGAAGTTTGGGTTACTGATCCTCATTACTGAGGTTTTTTAGCAAGTTAACTTTCACGTTTGAAGCTAACTGGTATAGGTCTAGTAGTTCCTTGGCACCCTGGAGGTCGGTCAGTGAGTTTATGTCTACTACCATGTCATCAGAGAATGCCAGCTTTTTCAATGGAATTTGGCTTGGGTGGACTAAGCTCCAGAGTTTCGCATCCACCGCCGCCAACAAAATGTTGGCTGCAAAAATAAACAGTATCAGTGACATAGGGTCACCTTGTTGGAGACCCAGCCTAACTGGAATTTTGTTGGTTATGTCATCTACAATGATCACCTTGGTTACCAGACCCAAGTACAGCGTTGTTATCCATGCTCAAAAAGTGCTTGGGATACCAACTACCTTTAACGCCTTATGTAGGAATGACCACGATACTTGATCATATGCCTTTTCCATGTTGAGGAACATATGATACCCCTGTTCAATTCCCCTCACATCCTGGAGTAAGCTCTGGACTGAACCAATGCTGTCCCATATACTACAGCCTTTGATGAAGCCGTTCTGGGTATTATGGAGCGTGCGCAGTGCTGTTGCCATCAGATAGTTAGATAGGATGCGCGTGAGCAGTTTATAATTATCATCTGATAGTGTAGTTGGGCGCCAGTTCTGATGTTGGCGTCAGAGTCCCTTTTTGTACAAGAGTAAAATTCAGGACCCTTGGCCTCCCGGAATTTGCTGTCCATTTTGATGAACAGTGGTTAAAGAGGGCTTTGAGCTCCAGCGCATTGCGGTCATGGAATACGCTGTATATTTAGGCACACATATTGTCAGGGCCTGGTGCTTTCATTCTTGGTGACTCTTTTTTGCCCTCTTAGCTTCATCAATAGAGATTTAATCGGATAGCTTGGCGACGTCTTCCAGCATACAGCCCCCAGTGCCGGCTTGTCTAGGTCAATTAGGGCATTTGTTGCCAATTCGCTCATTGCTTGTTGTCAGAAAAGTTTACCATAAAATTGTTCAACATTGCACTTGATTGTTTATGGGTCTGTTGATACTTCTCTTTTCGCTGTCTCCACTTCACATATCCTAGCCTTGGTTCATATTTCCTTAAGGTGCTCCAGGCCCTCTTTGGTCATCATTCCCACTAGGCTCTGATATTGGTACATCGCATTGGTCTGTCACTTCAAGTCTTGCTTCATCATTAGGTCCCAATAATTTTTGTGCATTGTTCAGTATTCACTACATCAATCTTCACTGTCCCACCGCATGAGCTTCAATGTCTCTAATTTATACTTCATCTGTTTCGTGGTGGCAGTTCACTTGTAAGTGGTTACTTTTTTGAACTTCATGCTATCATGCTTCATCTTTGCTTTGATCTGAGTCCATTGTTCCAGAGGGTCTATCTCCAGGCAGCTATCCAGATATGCAACCAGTCAATCCAGTCCAGCGTTGATCTCTTGGTGCCATTCCCCGTCCCTCAGCATGGCTGGTGCCAACTGCCATTTGTGATTCCTCAGGGGTTCATCAAGATCAATATCCACATGGATGACCATGTGGTCATTTTTGGTGTTTATACTGACCTCGCTGTTGGACATCATTGGCTTGAGATCTGATGACACTAGGATGTAATCCAAGCGTGATACAGACTTTGGGGATCCGGAGGAGTTGTATGACCATCACAATAACTTGGCTGGGTCGTTGTCCTCATTGTCAATTGTTAGGCACATCCCCAATTTGACTAGGTATTCCAGCATCTCATTGGCCTATCTGTTGAAACATTCTCTAGTTAAGAACATATCCTGGCTCACATTCCTTCCAACAATTCAGGCCTCCTGCTATTGCTGTTATTGCTTTGGATGGCACTTCCAATAAAAAATTCTAAAAAAATATGGTTTTTGCAGAGCTTCAGTGGAGCATAGACTGCCACCGCTCAAATGCTCTTGATGGTTCCCCTGTTTGTAGCCAATGCTATCAAGATCCTTCTGGCGTGAGATTCCACCATGAATTCCAGATCTATTTTCTTGTCCAGTTGTGACGATCGCCACATGATCCATCCAGAGGGCTTGGTAGCCTATTTGGCGGGACCACAGGTGGTTTGTCACATTGCAGTTTGAGCTCAGCACCATTTCCTTTTGGTTACCAACTTGTGTTTTTGAAAATAAAAATTAAGTCAATATTATTAGTTTTTAAATGGTGCATCTTCCTCCTCGTCATTTGTGTGATTGCCATCATCCGAGCATTTGTGGTCACAATCCTCATTTCTGGCTGCCTGATCCATGGGTATGAGGATTAGCATTTTTTGGGTTATGGATCAAGTTGCGTACTGAGGTTTGTTTGTTGGCGGAAGATGACATCTAGGGTGGGGGTTATTTCTCAGCTTGCGGGACTGGTTGGTTAGAGCTTGGATTATATTACTGGTCATCCTGTGCACCAGGAATTTGGTCGCCATCCCTGTCTCCTTATTGATGGATAATAGGATAGTTTAATAATCAGCTCCGGTTGCTCCTTGTCCCCTTCTGGCAGAGCAGCAGATTCCCCTCATCCGTTGTTTGGATTCTCACCCCTTCTTTCAATTTGTCAGTTGCTCTCAATTTTTTAGTCGGTGTCCATCTACCCAATTTTGCCAACTTCGTTGCATCAACTAATTTTTTGCCAGTTTCTTTGGGTTGCTTTGCTGATGATTTTTAATTTTCTTTTGACTTGTTGGGCTTTTGTTTTAATTTATTGGCATCCTGTATCTGTCCTTCTTGGGGAATTTTTTTGGGTTTGACTTTTGCCATTGTTCCTCCTCGCAGATCATCCATTCTGCTTGGGATGGGCGTGGCTCCGTTGTTTCTTGAACCATTCCTTTGTCCATTACATATGATATGGGTTTTGGATTTATGAATGGTTTGTCATCCGCTTTGGGTCGCTTGGCTGCATCTAACTCCCATGCTTCCCTATGTGAAGTCCAACTCTTGTTGTTGGAGTTTCATGGCCGTGACCTCTGTTAGAATATGCGGGATCCATTCTCTGGCTTTTGGTCAAAGGAAAATCTTGGTTCCAACCTTGGTGACCCCACCAATGGGGCCATATTCATACTCCTGAGTGGTTTTTCCTTTGCGGTGATGGCATTGAGACATTGTGTGGCCAGTCTGGTAGCAGAACTAGCACACTTGCTTGGCGTCTTCTTGCTCGACATACACTACCCTGTTTAAGCCAGGCAGGCAGATGAATCTGGGCAAGGCTATTTTGTTTGGCCTACATCCAGGGTGCCAGTTCTTAGAGTGCTTCTACTGTCCAGAAGCGGAGGCACTTTGTGATGTAGTCGCCGCATGCTTGTCAAAATTCTTGTACTTCCCCATATTATGATAATCAGTCCAGATTGCTTTGTGCACCCACTCCCTTTCACAATCAGTTGGGAGGTTTTGGAAGGTTACCCACCTTGCTGTTTGGTTGGCGTATCTGGTCAGCTCCATTTGCAGATAAATTCCTTTATATTTGATCCCGATTTCAAGGAGTTTTTTATGATCCAATTTGCCTGGGATCGCTATATCAATATACCCCCATTTGGGTACCCAGTGATGGTCAAAGTCCCCTCCTGTTAGAACTTTGTCAAGCTCATGATAAATCGACATTATTAGGTCAGACCACTCCTCCTCCACTAGCTGCAAATAGATTTTGATATCGTCCATTAGGTAAGATATTGGTGCTTGGAAGTCCATAAAGCCTCCACTAATCAACTGGCGGATGTATTCAATGTGGCTTCCCACCCCATTCCAGGTGTTGTCATCAGTATGAGCTGCCACTGCACTATAAAACTTGGTTTTTTCACTAGGTTTGGGCACTTCAGCAGGGGTCTTCCCCTTCAAAATCCAGCTTATCAATTCATTGAGGCTAAATCCCTAATTAAGAAATGCTTAAATTTGATGGATGCTGATTCCTTGGCAATTGATGCTCTTAGACAAGGCACTCTGCTTTTGAGGTTTTGCCAATAGAGGGCATCCATTGGCAAGAAACCTAGACAGTACCAATTGTTGGCAGATTCCAAGCCGCATGTTGGGTGTAGGTATTTTTGAAGGACCTCCAGCGTAAACAAACTACGCTGGCACCAGTCCAATACCATGACACTATTCCAGCCCCTGTCTGTAAATATCTGTTCCATGGTGGCCAGAACCCCCACCTCACTCCATTGGAAGGCTTTGGAGGGGTGAAACATTAGGTGGCGTATGGGGCAACTAACGTTGGTTCCAGGAAGGATTGTTTCCAATCCCAGATGGTTCTGATGCAGATACCTGCTTTGAGCCATTTGTGGCCCAGGTCCAGGGTCATGACTCCTCTCATCGCCGTTGCCACCTGTGGTGAAATCTCATGTTCCATCCATGGTTGGGCTGACTCTGGGGTGAATCCCGCTGAGTCCCAGTCTGCAGCTTCAGCGATTGTTGTGACATCGCGCCATATCTTCCACTTTTCAATAGGGAAAGGTCAGCCTCAAAGGGTTTCATGGATTGGTTTCATCACTCCCAGGTCCGCCTATTCACGTACTAGGTCTATACTGGCTCCTACTCAGAACCAGTATTTCATTTACATTGGGGTGAATCCATTGGCAGACCAGTTAATGGCCTCTTCCAGCGACCAATCCTGGAAGGGTCCCCACTCCACTGCCTTTTCCTTTGTCCATCTTGCCTTCATCAGGTCTGATGCTGTGGCTGGTGGGATTTGGGTGTATGACCAGTTTAAGGCCTTGGTAGCCTTGAACCTGACCTTAATCCACAGCAGCGCCTCCTCTGGGGAGAATAAGGTATTATACCATTCCAGTGCTGTGTCTACTGGGATAGTATGTTGGGCCCAATCAAGGGTGTCAAGACATTTGGGAATCGTTTTGCATACTCAGCTAGTTCCATTGGATTTAGGCCCAAGCTCCCAATGGCTTGAGAGGATCTTGCTGATATCTCAGCTTTGTTATATTCCATTGTGTTTAGAAGGTCGATGCTGGCGTCCATCCAGGCCATAACATCCACCAGTTTCAAGTCTTCTCAAATTGTGGCTTCAATCACCTTGTTCTCCATGAGGATTTTCATCCATTCAATGGCGTCTTTGGTATGAACCCGCAACACCTTGAAGAGTACCACCATGTTGATTGAGATTTGGGTATTAAGCCAGAATTTGGCCGCCCTGAAAGTAAACTTGTGGTCCCACAAAATAGCTATGATGGCCGGTTTAATGTTTTTGGAGACCTGTTGAGCCACCGTTGAATATGGGAATTGAAAGGCCTCCCATTGTTTAATTTCATGAGTGGACATGCTGCGGCGTGCTAACATGTCCATCTAGATTAGGGTCTATTTTACCAGAACCCTGGTCACTGACTTGACCACTGTCAGGAATTTGGCACCAACTGGTAGCACTTTTAATTTTTTAGCTGAATTTTCTCAGGTGTATGATCCTTCATATTTGTTCCCTGATATTACTTCTTTCCTTTGGGGTTGGTCCCCAATGATTCATATTTCACTGGCGATAAATTATGTGCTGGTTTAGCCCCCTCCATCAACTAGAAATTGTCAGGGATTGTCCCTGATGGCCATTTGGAATTTGTAATCAGTTCTTGGTTGAGCTAGCCCATACTGTCAACTTAAATTTTTCAGGGATTATGTCCAATGGTTCATTGAGGATCATGCCTGACAAGTTGTTCAGTTTGACAGATCGATTTTGGTCAGAGACAATTCTCCCCCTGACTGGTCTTTGTCAGGACTGGTCCCTGACTTATCCTTTGAGTGATTATTCCAAGTGTTGTCAGTAGGTTTCTTCATATCACCAGAAATATTTTTGTCATTGCCCTGTTGGTTTGTGAAGCTGGTTTTTGTTGGTTGAATCTGAGTCAGTCTCAGATCCAAACAATACTTCATCCAAATTTTTTGGCTTTTCCCAAAAAAATTGTTTTACCTGTGAGGCCCCGTTCCCCTCTACTTATTATGGTTTGGTGGGGAATATCCCCAACACCGCTGTTCTCAGCATCGCTCCTTGCTCGCTGATGGTTGCTCCTATCAGACAATTTCTGGTTGACACTAATCCTGGAGATTCAGTTCCGTTGTCCGCGCTTATTGCAAGGGTTTTTTTGTGGCCCTTAGTCAAGTTCAAGCGTTTCCTTGTTGTTCATTCTGCCAATTCATTATTTGGCATGTATTCATTATTTAAGCCTTCTTCATTATTAATCATATGGGGGCCTTGGTCAGCAGAAATTTGTGCTGCTGGTTTGTTACCTGGCGTGCACTCATTATTATGGCCTCCTCCATTATTAATCACATTGGGCCTTGGTCAGCTGGAAGTCATCAAAACGGTTCATCCATCTTAACGTACTTCTTAATTAAGTAGTTTGTGCAAACAAGCCATCCGTTTCTATATGCTTTGCACCAATGGGCGGAGAGACTTACTTACGCTGGGAGGTTTTGGCCGTGGTGTACTGCTCTATATGTGCAGTACTCACTGGCAGGCGGATATTCTCTATAAACTTGGTCTAGTCACTTTTTAAATTAAAAGTGATGTTTGCAAGTGAAAGCTTTTTTAGAGCCCCAAACCCATTTTTTTAAAACTCCATACTTTACTTTAAAATAGTTTTAAGGGAAAGTAAGATGGGAGGGAGGAATACAGGGTGATTCAGCCAATGGTAAAAAGGATTGGGGGTTTAGGCCACTAGAGTTCTAGCACCACTGGCCATTGCTGATTGGCGATCGCCATCGCTAGCCACAGTTCTAGCATCAGCAGGCTTACAGGCCATTAAATTCTCAGTCAATTAGTTGCCTCATCACGTACAATGAGCGATCTGGCGGGGAAAGCCAAACGTGTGGCTTTATAACACCCAGGGATTAGGCGCGAGAATTTTGAGATTTAACAGAGCTGATCAGAAATGATCTGAATGGGCTTCAATACCAAGCCTTTGTGGTGGGGGCGCTCATTGCTCAAAATCCTGGCAACAAGCGCACAGTGAATACCCATACACAATAATGGTAAATGCAGGCTCATAGTTGGATTGGAGCCATATACAAGGTTTTTGTGAAGAAAAGATCCTGTGATGGATGTATTCCAGTGGCAATTGTTCTCCTGATAGGATGTGATGCATCGTGAACCAGTATTTTTTGAACATGACGCATTCATAATACCAGTGGGCTATTTCTACTTCCAATTCAGCACATATGGGGCATTCTTTCTGCTGGTATTCTGGCCCACTGTGTTTGCCAATTTTAAATGCCCGGTTTAGGATCTGCCAGGTTACCAAACGCTGTTTGGTTGTTACCAATCAGGAGTTCAGGCCCTAAATCAATCCTTCATCATTTAGTTGGTGTCATGGCTTTTGGTAGTCCAGTCATTTAGGATTCGTGGACAGGTGGGCGGATTGTATCCCAGTTTTGGGAGTGGATCCCCATATTCTATCAGCATCAATTTGTACCTTATTTTGATCAACTTGTATGTGTATTTGTTGGAAATTTGGGTACGCTCCTCCCAACTTGTTGCGGAAATCAATGCATAATTATGGGCTTCAACGTCCCTCTGAATTTGGTCAGTGTCTCAGGCCGATTTCTTAAATGACCATCCGCCCTGGCGCATGGCCAAATTGCATAGTCGCCATAGTATGGAATACCCTTTGGGGAGGTTATCCGCGGGTGGTGCACCATCCATTCACATATTGAGTGGGGAGAGACCAGCTCTTAAAGGCCCTAAGCTCTTGCTCATTTCAAGCCCCATGCTAGGGTTGGGCAGCATCTCTGCATCTATATTAGCTTAAGGAATGGCTTCCCCATAACTCAGGCGTGAGATTCGAAGTCCAGGAGAACCAAGCCTCCTTCATTCTTCAGTTTTGACAGGGCTTCCAGCAGTATCAGTGCTGCCTTCGCCTTGAACCACAGAAAGGTTCGGAGCATTGTCCTGATTTTTTCTCTAAGTTCAGGCTCATTGGCAGCCCATGAGCGACATACCACAACTTTTGCGAAGATGAAGATGTTTTTTGCCTGCATTTTCTCCTCGAGGCAAAGTATGGCGCTCTTCCAGCATGCCATTTAGATTTATAAGCTTGACAATACTTCCTGTTCAGTCTCCAGTACCGCTGGTCCCTTATCGTTGAATAGTATCCCAAGGTATTGGATTGTCTGGTAGTACATGATCGGCGTTGTGTCAGTCAGCGGGCTGAAGTTCAGGTTACCAATCCTCATCACTGAGGTTTTTGCTAAGTTGATTTTTGCCTTTGAAGCTAGCTGGTAGAGTTTTAATAGTTCCTCGGCGCCCTGAAGGCTGGTTGGTGAGATTATGACTACCACCATATCATCAGCAAATGCTAGCATCTTCAATGGCATTTGATTAGGGTGGACTAGGCTCTGGAGTTTCACATCCGCTGCTGTCAGCATAATGTTGACTGAAAAATTAAAGAGTATCAATGTCATAGGGGTTAACTTGTCAGAGAGCCTGCCTGACAGGGATTTTGTTGATTACACCATCTGCGACAAACACTTCTGTTACCAGGCCTGAGTACAGCGTCATTATCCATGATCAAAAAGAGTTGAGGATACCGACTGCTTTTAGTGCCTCATGTAGGAATGCCCACAATACTTGGTCATATGACTTTTCCATGTTGAGGAACATAAGGTACCCCTGTTTGATACCCCTCACATCCTGGAATACGCTCTGGACTGAACTAATGCTGACCCATATACTAGAGCCTTTGACGAAGCCGTTCTGGGCATTATGAAGCATGCACAGTGCTGTTGCCATCAGCTGATTAGGTAGTATGCGCATGAGCAGTTAATAATTAGCATTTGATAGTGCAATTGGGCGCTAGTTCTGAAGTTGGCGTCAGAGGCCCTTTTTGTACAAAAGTATGATTCAGGTCTCTTGGCCTCCCGGAATTTGCTGGCCATTTTGATAAACAGTGGTTAAAGAGGGCTTTGAGCTCCAGCATGATGCAGTTGTGGAATACGCTGTATATTTATGCACACATATTGTCAGGGCCTGATGCTTTCATACTTGGTGACTCCTTTATTGCCCTCTTAACTTCATCAATAGAGATTTTGGAGGATAGTTTGGCAACATCTTCTGGCATAAAGCCCCCAGTGCCGGCTTGGCCAAGTTAATAAGGGTTTTTATCACCGATGCACTCGTTTCTCTTTGTCAGAAGAGATCACCATAAAGAAGTTTGACCTCACACTTGATCATTTTAGGGTCTGATGATACTTTCCCTTCCACTGTCTCCACTTCCCGTACCCTAGCCTTAGTTCAGATTTCCTTGAGGTGTTTCATGCCCTCTTTGGTCATCATCCCCACTAGGTTCTGATATTGGTAAGCTGTATTGGTCCATCTCTCTGAGTATTGCTTCATCATTATGGCCTAATACTTTTTGTGTGTTGTTTGGTACTTGCTCCACCAGTCCTCGCTGTCCTGCCAGGTGATCCTCAGCCTTTCTAATTTAGACTTCAGCTGGTTTGTGGCAGCTGTCCACTTGTAGGAGGTCACTTTTTTGAACTTCATACTATTGTGTTTCATTTTCAGTTTGGTTTGGATCCACCGTTCTAGCAGGTCCAACTCCAGGCGGTTGTCCAGATGTGCTACCAGTTGATCCAGTTCCATGTCAACCATTCGGTGCCAATCCCCATTCCTCAGCGTGGCTGGTGCCAGTTGCCACTCATGGTTCCTAGGAGGTTCATCAAGGTCAATCTCCACCCAGATGACCATGTGGTCACTTTTGTCATTTATGCTAACCTCGCTGTTGGACGTCATCGGCCTGAGGTTTGATGAAATGAGGATGTAATCTAAATGTGATCCTGACAGTGGGGATCCGGTGGCGTCATATGACCACTGTGTTAGATTGGCTGGGTTGTCGTCCTCTTTATCAATCATTAGGCACATCCCCAATTTGACTAGGTAATTGAGCATCTCATTGGCCTTTCTGTTGAAACATTATCTAGTTGGGAACATATACTGGCTCACATTTCTTCCAACAATTCAGGCCTCCTGCTATTGCTGTCATTGCTTTGGATGGCACTTTTAATTAAAAAATTTTCAAAAAATATGATTTTTGCGGTGCTTTGGTGGGGTGTAGACTGCTACCGCTTGTATGCTCTTACCAGTTTCTCTATTTGTAACAGCCAATATCAAGATCCTTCTGGTGTGAGTTTCCTTCAATAATTCCAGGTCTATTTTCTTGTCCATTGCGATGATCGCCACATGGTCCGTCCAGAGGGCTTGGTAGCCTATTTGGTGGGACCACGGGTGGTTTTTCACGTTGCAGTTCAAACTTGGCACCATTTCCTTTTGGTTACCAGCATTCATTTCAGAAATAAAAATTAGGCTAAAATTTTTACAATTATTAAATGGTGCATCTTCCTCCTCCTCATTTGTATGCTCGCCATCCCTAAGCATTTGTGGTTGCTATCCTCATTTCTGGCTGCCTGACCCACAGGTATGAGGTTTAGCATTTGTCTGGGTTGTGGATAGAGTCACATACTGAGGTCTGGTTGGTAGGTGATGATGGCGTTGGTGGATGGCGAGGTATATTATTCAGTTTTTAGGGCCGGTTGGTTGGTACTGGGATTATATTCCCAGGCATCCTGTGTACTGGGAATTCAGTCGCCATCCCCATCTCCATATTAATGGATAATGGGGATGATTTTGTGATTGGGTCCAGGTGCCCCATGTTCCCTGCTGGCAGAGCATCAGATTCCCCCTCATCCATCATTCAGATTCTCACCCCTTCGTTCAATTTACTGGCAGAACTCAATTTTTTAGTCGGTGATTGTCCAGCCAACTTTGCTGATTTCGTCGCATCTGCTAATTTATTGTTAGCCACCTCAGGTTTGTTTGCTGATGAGTTACAATACAATTTAGTATTCATTTATGGCTTGTCGGGCTTTGATTTCAATTTTTTGGCTTCCTGCATCCATCCCTTCTTGGGGGACTTCTTTGGGTTCGCCTTCTGCCATCTTTCCTCCTTGTGGATCATCCATTCTGCTTGGGTTGGACGTTGTTCTGCTGGTCTGGGGTCCATTCCCTCATCCATTGCGTTTTATTTGGGGTTTAGATTTATAAATAGCTTTTCATCCACTTCAGGTCACTTGGCCACTTCTCATTCCCATGCTTCCCTATGGACCAAGTTCAATTCTTGTTGTTGGCATTTCATGTCTGCTACCTCCATTAGGCTGCGCGGGATCCATTATCTGGCTTTTGGGTGGAGGAAAGTCTTGGTACCAACCTTGCTGATTCCCCCAATGGAGTCATATTTGTACTCCCGTGTAGGTTTACCTTTAAATGGTGGCATTGAACCATTGTGTGGCCGGTCTGGTAACAGAACTGGCATACTTATTTGGCATCTTCCTGTTTGATGTATACTACCCTTTCAAGGCTGGGCAGGCAGATGAATTGGGGTAGGGCTATTTTGTTTGGTTATATCCCGGGTGCCAGCCAATAAAGCGCTTCCACTTTCTGGGGGTGGAGGCACTTTGCGATGTAATCGCCGCTGGCTTGCCAAAATTCTTGTACTTCCCCATAGTACAATAATCTGGTCTGGATCACTTCGTGCACCCACTCCCATTCATGATTGGTAGGGAGATTCTGGAAGGTTACCCACCTTGCAGTTTGGTTAGCATATCTGGTTGGCTCCATTTGCAGATAAATCCCCTTGTATTTGATGCCAATTTCAAGTAGTTTCTTGCGGTCCAACTCGCCTGGAATCACTATAACTATATATATTCTTGGTTGGGTACCCAGTGGTGATCAAAGTCCCTCCAGCTAGGACTTTGTCAAGTTCCTGATAAATTGACATTTTCAAGTTGGACCATTCCTCCTCCTCCACTAGATGCAGGTGGATTTGAATAGCGTCCTTTAGGTACAATTTCAGTGCTTGGCAGTCTGTAAAGCCCCCACTAATTAACTAACAGATGTACTCAATGTGGCTCTGCTCCGTTACAGGTGTTGTCATCAGTATGCGCTGCTGCTGCGCTATAGGATTTGGTTTTCGAGCTTGGTTTGGGTACTTCAGTGGGGGTCTTCCCTTTCAAAATCCAGCTTACCAATTCATTGAGGCTGAACCCCCAGTTAAGGAACGCTTCAATCTGATGAATGCTGATACCTCTATGGCTTATATTTTAGCCATTTGTGCTCCGATCTCTAGGGCTTGCCACTTAGGGCATCCATTGGTGAGAACCCCAGTTGGTACCGCTTGAAGGTGGATTCTGGGCTGCACGTTGGGTGGAGGTATTTTGAAGGACCTCCAGTGTAACCAAGCTACACTGGCACCAGTCCCTTACTGTGACACTATTCCAGCCCCCATCTGTAAATACTCATGTCATGGCTGCCGGAACTCCTGCCTCACTCCATTGGAACGCTTTGGAGGGGGTGAAACCTTCAGCGGCATTTGGGGCCAATAGAGACGGTTCTGGGAAGGATTGCTTCCAATCCCAGATGGTCTCAATGCAGATCCCCACTTTGAGCCATTCTTAACCCAAGTATGGGGTCATGACCCCATTAATTGCCATTGCTGCCTGTGGTGAAATCTTGTGTTCCATCCACGGTTGGGCTGACACAGGGGTGAACTCCGCTGCGTCCTAGTCCGCAGCTTTGGCGAGTGTTGCATCATTACGCCAGATTTTACACTTTTTGATTGGGAAGGATCAGCCTCTAAGGGTTTCATGAATCAGTTAGTCACCTCCATCTCCACCCATTCGCGCACTAGGTCCATACTGGCCCCCACTTGGAACCAGTATTTCATTTACATCAGTGTGAATCCATTGGCGGACCAGTTGATGGCCACATCCAGCGACCAATCCTGGAAAGGTCCCCACACCACCACTTTTTCCTTTTTTCAGCCCGCTTTCATCAGGTCTGATGCTTTGGCTGGGGGAATTACGGTGTACAACCAGTATAGGGTCTCAGTGTCCTTGAACCCAGCTGTGATCCACAGTAGTGCCTCCTCTGGGGAGAATGAGTATTATACCATTCCAGTGCCATATCTACTGGAATGGTGTGTCAGGCCCATTTGAGGGCAGTCAAGGCATTCAGGAATCATTTCGCATATTCAGCTAATTATGTTGGGTTGAGGCCTGAGCTCCCAATAGCTTAGGCATATCATGCTGTAAGGCCTGTCTTCTTATACTCCATCGCATTTAAAATGTCAATGCCAGCATCCATCCAGGCCTTTGCGTCCACCAGTAGTAAATCTTTGTGGATTGCAGCCTCGATCACCTTGTTCTCCATGAGGATTTCCATCCATTCTAGGAAGTCTTTGGTCCAAACTCATGACATTTTGAATAGTACTGCCATGTTGATTGAGATTTGGGTATTGAGCCAGCATTTGGCCACACCGGCAGAAAACTTGTGGTCTCACCACATTGCCGCAATGGCTGGTTTGATACTTTTGGAGACCCACTGATTCGCTGTAGATTATGGGAACTGGAAGGCCTCCCATTGTTTGACTTTGCAGGCAGACATGCCTCGACACGCCAACATGTCTGACTAAATCAGGGTATATTTCACTGGGGCCCTGGCTGCTGACTTGACCACTGTTGGGGTATCACGCCTTCTGGTAGTACTTTTAGTTTTTTTTCCAAATTTTCTCAAGTGTCCAATCCCTCAGATTCGGTCTCCAACATAGCTTCACCCCCATTGGGGTTGGTCCCCAATGGTTTGTATTGGTTCAGCAATTGGCTTTGTGCTAATCTAATCCCCTCTACCACTTAAAATTGTCAGGGTTTGTTCCTGATGGTCCATTTGGGATTGGCCATCGATTCTTGGTTGAGCTAGACCCCCCTGTTGACATGAATTCTTTGGGGATTGTACCCAATGTTGTATCAGGGATCATGCACAACGATTTGCTCAGGTCAACAGATCAATTTTAGTTGGGGACCATTCTCCCCCGACTGGGCCTTGTCAGAACTGGTGCCCAACTTTTTCTTTACTTGAATACTCTGAGCAGATTCAGGAAGTTTCTCTGTGTTGGCAGAAAACTTTTTTATGTTGCTGCTCAGTTGGTTTGAGCTGCTGATTTTTGTTAATCAAATCTGAGTTGGTTTCAGAACCAACCAATACTTTGTCTGGGTTTTTTGTTTTTTTCCACAAAAATTTTCTTACCCTGCGAGGCCCCAGTCCCCTCTACTGGTTGAGGTTTGGTGGGGAATATTCCTCACACTGCTGTTCTTGGCATTGGGCCTTGCTCCCTGAGGGTATCTCCTGTCATCTGGTTGTTGGCAGCCACTGATCCTGGGGAGTCAGCCCCATTATCCACACTAGTCGCAAGGGCACCATGACCCTTCGACACATTTGTGCATTTTGTCATCATTTGTGTCATCAAATCATTATTTGACATACATGGGTTGATCAGCCCCTCCCATTATTAGTCATGTGGGGGCCTGGGCCAATGGGAAGTTCATCAGATGGTATGTCCATCTTGGCATCCTTTGTTTTTATTAGATATCAGTGTAGGCAAGTCATCCGTTTCTATGTGCTGCGCACACTTGGGCAGATTGACTATTCCTACGCTTGGGTGGTTGGCCATGGATCACTGCTCTATAGTTGCAGTGTGCACTAGCAGTTAAATGCTCTCTCAATTCTTGTTCTGTTCACTTTTTGATTTAAAAAGTGATGCTTGTGAGAGAGAAAAAAGAGCACCAAACCCATGGTAACAAAGCTCAACAGGTGCACAATTGCAAAATAATGAAGTACCAAGTGTAGAATTGTTGGCTAAACTCAATGGCATTAGGGCATTGGAAAATGCAGCCCAAAGTTCAAAGCCCGCCCTAGACTAACTTAAAACTCTGTCAAATAATTCCTGCTTGGCCAAATGGACATCAGAGTGACTGGACAAGGTGGGTTGAGTATCCCAAACCTGTTCCCAACCTCATGAGACTACTTCTAAGTGAGGTGGCAATGATAGGTTCCCATGGTCCATCATGCAAGATGCCATTGATCCAGTCATTGAAATCAAAGAAAATAAGAAACTTGGGTATCCAAGGTCAAACTGACTGTGACTTGGTCCACTGCCAACAATTTCAAAGTCAGTTCAAATTAATTTGTTTTCCCCTCACTCAAAGTTTGTCAGTTTAGGCGAATCCTCAAGAGCCCCAATCCCAAGTTTTGTGCTAAGCTAAAAACTAAAAACAACAGTCTATTTAAGCAGTATTAACATACTGAGAAAATTGACGTTTAATTTTCTAAAGTTGAATTTAATAAATTACATTTCCCAAAAATCTTTATTTTAGTATGATGAAATCTAACCCACCTAACCCAATCTCAATTTTCCCAACTCCTAAACCTTTAAGCCCTGGGGCTATGATAACCTGGTTTGTTGCTGGGTTCCTATTCACATTTGTGGCCCATTGGCACTTGTTGGCAAAATCTCTTATAGCTCAATTTAATGTCATTCAAGTAGCAGTACCTCTGGCATTTGGGCTTGCAATTTGGGTGCATTTGCATCTAGACTGGCAGGCTGGCCTAAACTTTACTTTCTGCTCTCCTGAAAAATGGCTTATCAAGGTTAAAAATGGTCCAAATGGTACACCAACAGGTTGATGAGCTACTTCAGAGAATGGTTGATAATAAAATTTGGAATGAGCTCGAGGTATCCAAGGTGCATTTCAGAAAGTGATGGAAAACACTAAAACCAAGGATGGACAAGTATTCAAGATGATTGATGAAAAATGACTGCTATTTCTGAAACTATCAGAACAAGCAGCAATAGTTTAAGCTGCACATAAGGTTGTCGGGAATGGAGGCCTGAGGAAGACAACAGACCACATTTGCCAGTATTTTTACTGAAGTCTATTAACTATAATGTGGCCAATTATCTGACTTGCTGCATGGAGTGCCAGTGCATAAACCACACAAGATCACAACTGGATATTGACTGATCTGACCTGAATTTTCCTGACATATAGCGTCCATTAATGTGATGGGACCACTGACTTTAAGAATGGGGGGAGCCAAATATATTAGTTGCAATCAAACATCTGACTAAATGGTTCTAGAAGAAGGCCCTGGTGAAAGTTGATGTGATAAATACCGCAAAGTTTACCAAAGATCGAGTTTATTGCCATGGATGCCCACAAGTCTTTTTGAGTGACATCAGTTGAATTTCACATCCCGTGTGATCCAGAGGTTGAACGAAATAATAAGGATCTAAGGTGTCATGTCAGTACCCTACCAGCTGGAAATAAATGGACTAGTAGAATAAGAAGATGTATCGCTAGTCATGATGCTGAGGAAGCTGATCGCTGAAAAAACTTCCATGTGGGGAACCTACCTTTCACGATTTTGATATGACTGGACAATAATCTTGGGACAGCTGGGCATATTCCGCCAACAAAGTATCAGTTACAAATATTTGAGTGCCTTGAGATGAGGTGATATTGGGATATAACGAGGCTTATTGGATATAATGAGTTTATTGGATCGCCTCATTATAAGGCAAATAGGCGATGTTGATATTTGATGAATAAAAAGTAAATTGCCTACAAATAGGGCGACAGCGGATTAAGAATAATGTGCCAAATTTGAGGAAAATCGGCGGAATAGAATAACCTGAGCAATGAGAAATAGTATTGCCTGAAGCTGATGTATATAAGCGAAATGGGTGATTAAGGAAGGTAGGTTTTTAGTACAAACGATATGGCACAGAAAAAATTGCTTTATTTATAAAAAATAAAAAAGAACTGATTGGGGCAATTGCTACTTTTTTAATATATTTTCAAGTGCATCCAAAGGACTGACAATTCCCACATCATCCGTCTGTTGCTCAGAGGGCTCAACCTGTGTGAATAGCCTGACAGATCCTAGTGATACTGTCCAAAATTACAACAGTGGTGCTCACTACAGGGTGCCCATTGGTCAACCACCCAACACTCCAGAACTCCAGTTGCCAACTATGCCTTACCCAAGTCATGTCATTGGGGAGTCTTCCCAAAACCCCATATCAGATTCATATGAGAAAATCAAAGTTACCTTGGGCGTGGTACTCAAAAACCAAGCCAAACTCCTTCAAGAATGTAACGTGGTCATGCATCAACTTGATAGTATGTTTAGTCAAATGCAAATCTTGGGACAACAAAACAAAGAACTTGCTGAACAATTTAATGATACCACCCAGTGGCTGCAATATGAAGAACAAAGATTCTCTACTCCTTCTTAGTCGTTGTGCTGGGAGAATGATGACTATCAAGAAGAAGCATCATATGTAGGAGAAAACAGCGCTGGTCATAGCTACGACACTCATGATAATAGCACTGGATATTCATATGATTCAAAACCACTTACCTCCAGTAATGGCTGTACCACCTACAACAAGATGGTCATGCTACCCCTGAAGCAACGAATATTCTAATCTACTAATCCCACTCCTCATCGAGAATCCGCTTACAGGTCTTGTTCCATTCCTCAGTGCAGACCTAACAACTGCAAATGAAAAGATAAAATTAATATTGAAAAGATACCCCCATTTGACTGCAATGGGAACATCCATGGGTTCTTTAAACAATTTGAGTTCGCCATAGAAGGAGCCTCCAATAAATGGAAGGCTAAGTTGCTAATATCTGCCCTGGATGTAGGAAACGCCAATCAGGTCACCTGTTACCTCCCAAGAAGTTCCATCTCCTATAAGGATGTAAAGGACACCGTACTCCACTTGTTTGGGGGAAACTCAAAAATGTCGCAATGGAAAGCAGAATTCTTAACAATCAGAATTCATTGAAACGAGACTCTCATCAAGTTCGCTGATCAATTCACAAAAGAAGCCCATGTACTGATTGGAGCTAGGCACTTAGCAGAAGCTGACGTGTGAATTGCCATGTCCATCACAGTGAAGCCATATCATGAACTTTCTAGTGTTATTTTGCCGCTTCTGGATGATGATGTACCTCTACTTAAAATTGTACAGTTTTATGTTGGGTATCCCCTAACTTTTTGCCACCGAATTTGGATCATAAGACTACTGCTGCCATGGCACCCTCTTATTCTGGAGAATACTATCAGCTGCCTCCAGCTTCATTTAGTAATCCTTGGCCTTACTATAACTCTGCGCCTCATCCTCGGCTGAATTATAATCAACAGTCTGATCAGCGTCAATGGGCTGGCCATGACAACCTAGTTATTGACCTGGACCCAATTACGCCAACCATTAACAATTGGCTTACCAACCTGGATCTGGGTATACCAAATGACCCCAACCCTTCTGGTCTGGACCTGCTTATGATAAACCAGGATGTGGTTCTTATGGGGTTAACTGTTACAAATGCAGTCGCCCTGGTCATTTGGCAATTTTCTGCCACAATCACCGCATAAATTACGTACAACAAGACCAATACTATCAGGGAAAAGATGTAGTGGAGTAGAGATGGGACCCTCTACCTCCGCAGAATCCACTCAACACATCCCTGAATCAATAGTAGTATACCCTGCGAAAGTTCTTCAGTACAACGACAGAATTTTAAACCAGCAGCCAGTTGGAGGAGTAAACATAGTAACCCAAGCTCAAGCTAAGGCGGCGGCAGAAGAAGAGCCCCTCAAACAACTGAAGCCTTATGCCTGTCAAATGCTTGATCAAGCTTCCTCGGACCAACTTGATCCTGCCAAGGATGCACCAACTCTGAAAGGAGTAAACGTCACCCTTCTGGTAGATGCCATTGTCAGAGCTTACCCCCAAGTTGGAGAGAGGATTAAGAATTTTCTTGGGAAAAGAGAGCCCATAAATGTTCACATATTAAACAGTCAATATTCTTCATATTCTGAGTGTACATACTGTGATATTTTGTAGTCAAAATAGAGTTCGCGCTATAATAGATACTGGTGCTCCAGTCAACATAGTTTCCATTAAGTTAATGCAAAAATTGACGTTGAAACCTGATGTGGACCATCACATGGTTTACAGAACTGCTGGAGTTGTAAGCACTGTCTCCAAGAGAGCTTATAGTGCACTGCCTCTGCACTTTGGGTCCATTGTCGTTGTGACTCCAGAATTTGTGTTACCAAATGAACACTATGACATATTAATTGGGACTGCTTTTCTACATCATTTTGGGGCTATTGTTGATATGACGGAGGAGACCCTTGACATCCTGGGTCAGCGGATCCCAATTTACTTTACTACTAGGGGAGTACCAAATGATCTGGTGCATACAAGTCATATCAACCTCGCCTATAGTGATGGGGTATGGCCTGTTTGATACCATTGACTGAAGCGCAAAACTCGGGCCCTTCCTCAGCAGATCTATGAATATCAATGTATACCTCTTCGAGCGGCAGGGCCCATATCCATCCCTTCCGGCCATCAAGTTTTAGTGAATACTGAGTTAGAGGTAGAAGTGCCGAGTGGGTTATATGGGGAATTTATTGGGCTCTATCATCAAACACAGTTTGAGCTTCATGTGGCTCCAGGAATTATACTCCCAGGACATGAGGAGATAAAAGTTTTGTCAGCAAACCTGCAGAGTGAACCAATGAAAATCTGCCGCCACCAAACTATGGCGTATCTACATCTGATTCCCATAGCAGCGGTCTGGAAGGTTCATGATTTTGGATCATTGGATGAATTTGGAATACCGCTCAAACCATTGGTCAATGTACTAACAGTGGTACCATGGAGTAATTTAACGGGATTAATGGATGAATAAAAAATTCAAGCAATGGCTTTATTTCAGAAATACAAGGGGATTTTTGCTGTTGACAATCACAATTTAGGGCGTTCTCAGGGGGTGGTCCATTGATTGGACACCAGTGATCATCCTCTGATAAGGTCTCAGCCAATCTGCCGCTCTCAGGCAGTGAAAGATGTGGTTACTGAAGAAATTGACAAGTTATTACAACAAGGGATGCTTGAGCCATCCAAGAGCCCATGGTCTTTGCCTGTTATGATAGTAAAAAAGAAGGACGGCACCAACTGAGTAGTAATAGACTATTGGAAGCTCAACAGTATTACTAAAAAGGATTCATACTCCTTTCCAAGAATTAATGACACCCTGGACCAATTAGGGGGTGCCCACTACTTTTCTGCGATGGAATTATTATCAGGCTACTGGAAAATTGAGTTACCCTTGGCAGAACAGGAAAAATGCGCTGTGGTCACCTCTAAAGGCCTTTTTCAACCAACACGGATGCCTCAAGGACTGTGTAACACTCCTGCTACAATACAGCGAGCCATGGACACTATTCTTGGCGACCTGAAACTGTCATGCGTCATAGTATACCTCAATGATATTAACACTTTCTCTAAGACCTTTTCAGAGCACTTCGACCACCTTGAAGCAGTATTCCACCGGCTGGCTGAGGCGTACATTAAAATTAAACCTCAAAAGTGTAACTTTTTCAAAGATCAGCTTGAATACCTGGGTTTTGTGGTAGACTCAACTGGGCTGCAGCCACAACTGGCTAAGGTGGAGACCATCAGCAAGATGGCTACACCTAATAGTAAGCGCAATATACAGGTATTTCTGGGGATAGTTGGTTACTACTGATGCTTTATCTCTAATTTTAGCTGTATTGGGGGCCCACTATTCAAGTTGTTGAAAAAAGACGCTGTGTTCAAGTGGACGGAACATCATCAATTCACTTTTGATGTACTTCATATGGCGCTGAGCAGCGCACCGGTGTTGCAATATCCAAACTTTGACTGGGAGTTTATTGTTCAGATAGATGCATCCCTTTCCGCTGTTGGGGAAGTACTTTCTCAGAAAGATGATGAGGGAGAAGAACATCCTGTTGCGTTCTGTAGTCATAGTCTGAACTGTCATGAGCGTAACTATACTGTGACTGAGGGAGAGTGCTTAGCAGTAATCTATGCATATAAACAATTCAGAGTCTATCTGCATGGGGTAAAGTTCAAAGTTGTAACCAATCACACATCATTACGATGGTTGCAGAATCTCAAAGAAATAGAAGGATGGTTGGCTCAATGGGCTCTCAAGTTACAGGCTTATGATTTTGAGATTCTCTATCATCTGGGAGCGAAGCACCAGAATGCTGACTGTTTATCCCAGTTACTGACTATTGCAGTGACAGCAGACCTTAGCGATGAGATGTATGATAAGATGCTCAGTGGAAAATATGACGACGAACTGCCCCAAGCAATTAAAGTGTTAAATGAATTGCACACAAATACCTTCTAATGGAATGGAGAACTGTACAAGCGAATTGGTGATACTATGGTAAATTTCCTGTGGCCCTCCGCATGGCTGGAAATCATTATGAGCGCTCACAGGGCAGTCAGGCATGGTGGCATGTGTAAGACTATGGAGTTGTTACGCCCATGATACTATTGGGAAAGTATGAGTTTCGATGTGCTAGAAACTATTTCCTGTTGCCATCAGTGCCAAGTGGAGAAACTATTCCACCATACAACATCCTATTGGCTAGTGAAACCACATTTTGCTTGGCATATGGTCTCCCTCAATGTCGTTGGCCCCTTGCCAACAGGAGCTGACTGTTGTAAGTACATTCTAGTGGCTATTGATCACTTGACCCGGTGGGTTGAAGCAAGGACAATAAAAAGATTGGTGGCAGTGATGGTGGCTAAATTCGTGTTGGAATGCATTATTCAGTGGCACAGTTGCCCTCAGTTTATTCTCACTGATAATGGCACCAACTTCACCTCGCATATCCTTCCCAAGCTGAATGATCTTATGGGAATCCGCGGAGTTCTGACGACCCCATACCACCCCGATTCCAATGGAATGGTTGAATGAGTGAATGAAAACTCTGGTGAACATACTACATAAATTAGTAACGGATTGCCCTTCTGATTGAAGCTCTCTTCTTTCCACCGCCGTGTTCACTTATAACATTAGTTACCATTCTGACACGGGGAAGAGCCCCTTCCAATTACTATATGGCCAACACCCGGCTCTTCTGGCGCTGCTTTATGCGTGTGTAGAAAAACTGGCGGACTAGAACCCCACCGCTATTTGACTAATCTCGCGAACATTCTGATCAAGCTATAAACCGAAGCATATTCCTTCAGCTTGGCTAAGAAGATTAGGAATCAGGCCGCTGATCAGGTATGCCATAGTGGGTTGGTGCCATTCAAGGAAGGCGATATAGTTCTCTTTCAAAATCAGCATGGATTTGGGAAGAAGCATAAGCTGGCTAGTATCTGGATCAGCCCATTTGAAGTAATAGAGAAGACTGGGGTCATTGCATATACTATTAAGGATCCTACAAGTGGTCAATTCATTAACTGAGTGCACACAAAGTTCCTCAGACCTTACAAACAATAGGATCTTATTGTCCAGTCAAGTAGGGGGTAATGTCGCGATTTTGATATGACTGGATGATAATATTGGGACAGCTAGGCGGAATCCACCAACATAGTATCAGTTACAAATATTTGAGTGCCTTGAGATGAGGGATATTGGGATATAACAGGTCTTATTGGATATATGAGTTTATTGGATCACCTCTATATAAGGCAATAAGGCGATGTTGATATTTGACGAATACAAAGTAAATTGCTTACAAATAGGGTGACAGCGGATTAAGAATAACAAGCCAAACTTGAGGAAAATTGGTAGAATAGAACAACCCAAGCAATGAGAAATAGTATTGCCTAAAGCTGAAGTATATAAGCGAAATGGGCAATTAAGGGAGGTAGGTTTTTTAGTGCAGATGAGACGGGACAGCAAAATATGCTATATTTATATAAAATAAATAAAAGAACCAGTTGGGGAAATTGCTCCTAGTTTTAATATATTTTCAAGTACATCCAAAGGACTGACAATCCCCACATTGTCCATCCATTGCTCAGAGGGCCTAACCTGTGTGAATAGCCCAATGGATCCTAGTGATACCATACAAAATTACAACACTACCTCAGTTCAGTGACATGTGCATACAACATTAGTCACCATATGGCGCTAGGAAAAATGTTATTTAAATTGTTGTATGGAAGAAAGTCTGCATTACTACTAATTCTACCTTGGGTTGTCAAACCAACATCGGGGATAAGGGCTGAGAAGTACTTAATTTAACTTTCAAATATTCTTATCAGAATGCTGTTGCAAGTATTTGTTATGACCTTATGGAAAAAGATCAAGGCTATGACAACAGATCATAAGAACTGACCGGCATTATTTAAATACCATGTAGGCAATAGGGCAGCTAATGTGACACATATGGCTTTAGGAGAATAAATAAATTAGATGTGCTATGGTTGGGTCTATTTAAGATTATTGCTAAGATGGTGATGGATGCATTCTCCATCAAAACCTCATGGATGGAAGATTTGTTAACAGGGTCCATTCTAAGTACCTAAAGCAGTAGATCCAAGAAATGATGAGAGTGTTCCTATAGGACTTCTGAACCATTAAGATGTCTATGTCCTGACAATTTTTGCTTAAGTTCTAAAAAGGATTACTGAACCAAAATTAAATGGTTAAGTATTAAAAATAAGGCCTCTGAACAGTGAGACTGGTAGGTCAGAGCATACCTAGGAACCAGTTTGAGGGACTAATATATATAAAATGGATCGCTGAATCAAGTAAAGGCCATTCACCATATAAAAATAAGAAAAAATTGATAAAATCTAGAAAAAAGAAGGATAAAAAAGACATAAAAAATGCATATATTTTAAAATTTTTATTTGTTATCCTTGATTTGAGGATGATTATGCTTATGTCACCTCTTGGAGAGGGAGATGTATGACAGTAGGAGTGAACAAGATGTCAAAATCAACTAGAGATTGAACGCTAGCAAGGGATAAAACTACTCGAAAATAAGTTCATTGAGCAGAAGCTGAGCCTTAAAAGAACATGATGAGGGGAAGAGAAATTGAAATGTTAGTACTTGCCAAGCGTGATAATCTGGATAAGGGAGGAAAGCAACGTAAAATAAAGAAGCAGACAGCAAATAACCCAAAATAATCGTGATATTGCACCAGAGCTGGAAAATTAGTCTTGAGTGCTTGCAAACAGACTTCATAAAAACGTTGATCATGTAAGCCTGCATAGAGAAAGGGATACTGGACAGAGGTTGCCAAATCATGCCCCTGATCAGAGCCTTAAGAGAGAGATAGCGGTGCAAAGCACTAAAGACAAGGTAATCATGGAAAGAGAAAACCACATCCTGAAGGCGACAGCTACAAGATTCTTGGAATTGGAAACAGAATGAACAATGAAAGTTGGGGGAGGCTGGAAGCTTTTTGATCAAACTTCAAAGAACTTGGCTTGCAAATTAAAGAGCATAGGCTGCAACTTCTCTATCTAAGAATTTTGAGAGATTGGAAGTGTTCAGAGCATCAGTAAGGGTCTCAGTTACTTGTTTCCTTAATTCTGCATATGGGAGCTTAAAGAGATCTCAATTCCCAATAGTTAGTTTAGTCAAAAGAGCAGCTGGTTTATAATATTGGCCAAGCCAAAAAAAAGAACTCTGGAAGCTAATTGGATCTGACACAAAATGACTGACTGATATTGAACGGCATTGCTTCAACAGGCTCAACAATTATAATGGGATTGTCTGCAAAAGGAGCCAAAACAAGAAAATACTGAAGTCCAATTTGAAACCATTGAAAGAAGGAAAATTGGCCGCGATTTATTTGAGATGGGCACTACTCTGGTTTCATTGAGATTTGATAAGGTCTCTGTTAGTTCAGCGGAAGGACTACCTACATGTGATTGACTTGGAGTATGGGTCATGGGACCATAAAAGAGATTTCTCCAAGCAGTACGATTCATCAATAAGAAGAGATAAGCATCTTCAGCAGAAAGATTATCCAGATATTGCTGATACATGGAGTTAGATGAATTCAGCATATGAGTTGGATGAGAGGGGGGTTGTCAGACTTTCTATAATTGTCGACATAATCCACTTTGGTGTAAATTAAGCTCTAAATTACTCTAATTTTGATGCAATTAATTTCTAATTTATAAAATAAGCTCTTCAAAAAAGAAATGAAATTGAAATAATGACATGAGAAAAAATTTATTAAGAGAAAAAATTAACCAGAGCAATTATAATTAATCATTCTTTTTTCCATAAGACAGAATGTCAAGATTCTGATATGTCTGGATGATAAGCCCTGAATACCTACAGCGGATTGGCTATAATTCTCCAACCATTATTACTAGTTACAATTATTTAAGCTCCTTGGGATTAAGTAATATTGGGCCAGTAAGGATAATTATTGGATCGCCTTAAAATAAGGCGATACAGTAATATTGACATACAATGAATATCTAGTAGATCATTTCAGACTAAGACAATAAGGAATTTAAGAATAGTATACTCTGACAGAGTCAATGAGAATATGCCAAAATCAAATAGTCTAAGCCAAAAAGTGGCATTGACTAAAGTTGTTGATATATAAGCAAAATGAGATGATTGAAGAGAATTAGTTGTTAATAGGAAGATAAAGGTGGAGCAGGAAGAACAGCTAAATAACACTATAATAAGGAGTGTGATCAGGGTTATTTGCTCATTTCTATTAAAGTCTCAAAAAGTTGTTTTTGAGGACTGGCAACCTTCATATCATCCGTCTGTTGATCAGTGGGAACCAACCCTGTGCAAACCCTTCCAGTAAATCTTGACAATCTCGTCCAAAATTATAACATCCCTCTTCGCCATGCCTGCAATCCATACATGGAATTGTATTGTGTTTTATAATAGTTTTGAATAAAGAGAATGTATTACCTGTATTGCAGATAATCTCCATCATTGTGCTGTCACATTTGAAGCGCCTAATTAAAGTCTACAAGATCTGCATGACCAATAAAGCCAAAGTATCTTTTCCACTAAGGAATTAAAACAGGCGTATAACCCTCTTTTTTGAGAGTCCTGATATTAATCAGGTATTATGTTATTATATCAAGATTTTGTGGCATTATGCCATTAATTGCCCTAAGTCAAGTTCAAAGCTTAAGTTTCACTTAGTGAACCCCGTAAAAGAGGCGGACTTGGGAAAAGTAAGGGCATAGTAGAACAGGAATATTTTACCTCCACTAAATCTAGAAAACCCAAGGATTAAGATACTGTGACTCCACCTTCCATCCTGTAGAAGGATGACATCAATGTCCTGCCTCTGGCAGCTCAATGATTGGTAGATGATGATAGGGTATTAGTGACCAACCGCTCCATGAAGAAATGCAAAGCTGAGTTGGCGCCAAAAAAGTAGTGAAGCCATAGTCTCAACAGTTAATATTAAAAAAGCTTTTAGTTACCTCCAGTAATATCATCTGATTAAATGAGGTCCAAGTGGAGTTGCGTAACAAGACTTTGGCGGAATCCAGCCTCAATTAGGCTTGGAGAATTAAGCTTTTAATAAATGCAAACATTTTAGATGTCCTAGCAATAAGTATGGTGGACGCTTATTTTTCTGAATACATATACTGGTAATTCAGTAGATAATCTTAAATTCCGTACAATTAATGAGTTTGGGGCACTGGTTAATATCATGTCCACTAAACTGGTAAAGTGACTGGGCCTCGCTCCCAACTTAGATCATTTGGGAAATCTATAGTTAGTGGGCCCTCAGAACACTACAGCTAAGGGGGCATACAATGTATTGCCAATGCAATTGTCTCACTGTTGATCTCACTCCGCTATTTTCCCTAATCAAAATAATAATTTCTTATCAGGACCTCATTTATGAGAAATCATAGAGTCAAAGCTGATTTTGCGATAATATTTTAGAAATCCTTAGACAAACCCTTCCATTATTTTATAATCATAAAGATGAGGCCCTGGCTCCTTAAACTCAAGGTTTAGTCAGTATAGTATTTAAAGATGGTTTTGTACCCATGGGTAATCAGCATATTTGGGCCATATGCGTAAGTTACCCAACCAGATTGCAAAATATATGGGGATTTTTTTTACATACTAATTATAATCTAAACATTCTGGTGGGCCATTCAGTTATAATGGGGCCCAGAATTAATTTAAAAATCCTCCAGGTTTATATAGCAAAATATCGCGCCATCATTTTGTTCCTATTTAAACCTGTTGCCACACCTAGGATTATCTTTCCTAACCATGGAAGAATTTTGGTGCTTATATATATGTTAACTTTTGGCGGTTCTTGTTGATTCTGCCAAGTTGGTTGCACAGGTTAAATTCACTAAGCAACAGTTGAGTGATATGATGATTGCTGATCCTCAATAAATAATTATAAATTACTCAAATACGGAGCTCTTACATCTATGATACCAATTTATTTAATATATAAACTAATTTCTACTTACATTAACGCTTCCCTACTCTCTTACATTTTCAAAAGACCTCCTCTCCTCATTCCCACGATCAACTCTTAATCCTCAGTATCCCTAGTTGGTTTCAACCCTTCCACTTAGTAATTCTCTATTCACTACAATTTTAGGAGATTCATTCTATCATCAAGGCTTTGGAAGAATCTCCTTAATTTGCTGAACTATTAGTACTTTGATCAATTCACTCCCCATCAACATAACCTACCAATCAAATCTTAAGGCTCGCCACAACTCATAAAATATGATCTATCATATATATGGCTTATTGTCCAGTTATCAATTTCTCAACATTACCTCCTTGACTGGATGATAATTTCTAATTTCTTGTATGCCCAAAGGAACTTTGTGTAAACCTGGTTATTAATCTGACCATCTGCGGAATCCTTAATGGTGTAGGAATCAATACCAGTCTTTCAATTATTTTGAACATCCAATCCAGATGCTAGTGAGCTTGTTCTTCCTTCCAAAGCCATGTTGGTCATGGAACAAGACATGATCTACAGCAAACTGTGTGAATCCAATAAGCCTCCTTTGGTTTGCCACTTGATCACAATCTTCTTAGCTAAAATGGTACAATAAGCCTCTATTTGTAGTTTTATCAGCGTGTAAATTAAGTTGTTCAGATAACGCTGCGGTTCTACTCCACCAGTATCCTCCAAACAGGAGTAAAGCAAAGCAAGCGAAGCTGAATGTCTACCATAGAGCAGTTGGAAAGGAATCTTGCCAGTCAACGAGTGATAGCTGATATTATAAGCAAAAATGGCGGTGGATAGAAAGGTAGTCCATTCAGAGGGCAATCTTTCACAAGCTTACAGAGAATGTCAACCAATGTTCCTTTAACCAACTCCACCATTACATTAGAATTAGGGTGGCAGGATTTAGTCAAAACCCCATGGATTGCCATTAGTTTGTTCAGCTTTGGAAGGACATGCAACGTGAAATTAGTCGATTGTCAGTGAGGACGAATTGCAGACAGCCGTGTCACTGTATGACATACTCCATGATAAGCTTAGCAGTTGTAATAGCCCCTAAATCATTTATTGCTCTCGCTTCCACACATCTTGCCAAGTTATCAATAGTTATTAATATATACTTAGAGTGGTTCATGAAGTTGGAAGAGGGCCTACCACATCAAGGGAAACAGTATGCCATGCAAAACGAGGCTTAATCAGCTTGTAGGTGGTCTTCTTGTGGAAAGGTAGCTCCACTTGGCACTGGTGACAACATGGAACTGTTTCAAGCACGTTGTAATTCATGCTCTCCCAATAGTAGTGTGGTTGCAAAAACTCTAATGTATTCCGAAACCCTCCATGACTACTGCCTTATGAGCATCCACAAATAATTGTTGGCCTAGCGGAAGGTTTTGGGAAACTATGCGACAATTCTCCAATTTACTTATATAGTTCTCCCTTGTTCAAGAAGTTTCCCTTCAAAGCCCATCTAACTCTGATCACCTGTGGAAGCTCATTGTGATATTTGCTACAATCATCTTCTCATACATGATGTCAGCAAAATCTGCCATAATGAAAATTGTTGGTAATTGCAAAATACAGTATACAATCTGATGTTTCGCCTCTGGATGGCGTACTATCTCAAAGTCATACGCTTGGAGCTTCAAAGCCCATTGTACAAGCCGCCCTTTAGGTTCCTGAAGATTCTGCAGCCAACGTAAAGAGCCATTATCCGTTACCACTTTGATTTTACCCTGTGTAGTTACCTTGAACTGTTTACTGCATATCACCACCAAACACTCCCATTTTGTCGCAGTGTAATTCTGTTCTGGGCATGCTAAGCTTAAGCTACAATAAATAATAATGTGCCCCACACCGTCATCATCTTTTTGGGACAACACCGCCCCTACAGCAGAAAGAAGGCGTCTTTTTGCACTATAAATTTATTCTAAAAATTAGGGTTTTGCAAAAAAGGCGCATTAGAAAACGCGGTTCATAAGACATCAAAAGCGTTTTGACAACGGTTGGTCAAGAAAAAGGCAGCATTTTTTAATAACTTTAAGAGTGGCATCCCAATACAGCTTAAGTTAGGAATGAACCGTTGGTAGTACCTGACTATCCCCAAAAAACACCTGGATATCCTACTTATTACCTGGCTGAGTCATTTTATGTATAGCTTCCACCTTTGCTGGCTGTAACTAAGACCTTGTGAGTCTATCACAAGACTTAGATATTCCAATTGCTTCTAAAAATGGCATTTTTGAGGTTTATTTTTTATGTTAGCTTCAGTGAGTCAGCAGAACACTTGTTCCAGGTGATCAAGATATTCAGTAATTGTCCGCAAGAACACATTAATATTGTCAAGGTAGACTAGAACGCGAGACAGCTCCAGGTCACCTAAGATAGTGTACATAGCCCTCTGGAACATAGCTGGGGCGTTTCACAAACTCTGCAGCATATGCGTAGACTGGAACAACTTCATTGGAGTGGTTATAAGCTCTTCTCTTGTTCCGCTACTGGCAAGTTGATTTGCCAGTACCCCATTATTAAGTCCATAGAATAGAAATATTTTGCACTACCAGCCAATCTAAAGCATCGTCAATCATAGAAGGGGGTACAAGTCTTTTTTCATGATGCTGTTAAGCTTCCAGTAGTCAATCAATGCTCAGTTGTTGCCATCCTTTTTTTAATGATTAGCACCGGTGACACCCAGGGACTTTTTGACAACTCTAACATTCCCATTTCAATCAATTTATCTATCTCCTTTGATGCAACTTCTTCCGCCGCCTTTGAGTGATGTATAGGCCATGACCAAAATGTAGGTTTATCTCCCGTGTCCAAATAATGCACAATTACACATGCACATCCCAAATTGTGGTCGTTGGATGCAAAAATTCCTTGGTACTTTCAAACTGATCCATCACCCTGTTCTTATGGTCCTCAGATAGGCCAGTTAGAGCCTCACACGGAACCACACTTATTATGATGAATGATGTTTTTACAGGTAGTTTGAGGTCTTTCCATGAATTAAAGTCATGTATTTGGTGAACCTCATCAATAGGAATCAGATGCAGATATGCCACCACTTGGTGCCTTTGAACCTTCATAGACTCCTTCTGAAGATTCGTTATTAGTACCTTCACTTTCCCCTGCCCTGGTAACAGGAGCCCAGGAGCCACATGGGGTTTTAGCCGCAATTGCTATTATGGCCCCATAATTTCCCCATATAGCCTTTCAGGGATGTCTATTTCAAGCTCCATCTCTATCATGACCTGATGCTCAGAAGGTATGCTTAACGCGCTCACATCCCGTATCAGAATACTGTTATAAGCTTGAATCTGGTTAGGAAGAGCGTTGGTCCCCTGCTTCATCTGACAATATTGAACAGGAATCACATCAACGCTCTACATGAGATTAATTTGAATGGAGCGGATTAGGTCTTTTGAGACTCCATTGGAGGTAAATTAGATGGGGATCCTTTGTCCCAATATATTAAAGGTTCCCTCCACTATATTAATCACCACCCCAAATCGCTGCATGAACAATATCCCAATCAACATAATGTAGCTATTATTAGGAAGAGCCACCACCTGAGCAGATGCACCAACAGAACCAAACCTCAGAGGCAACATGCTATAAGCCCCATTCAACCAGTGCTTTTTACCCCCGCGGTTCCATACACTACTCAGTGTTCCACATCAGGCTTCAGTAAAAGCTTAACCACGAGCTTGGTGGATATAATATTGAGGGGAGAGTCAGTATCTATAATCGCCCAGATTTTTGTACATTGTACAAAGATATCACAGTATGTACACTCTGAATAAGAAAAACCATTGTTGTATTACATGAACATCCAAGGGCTTTTGGTTATCCAGAAAAGTGATAATACTGACACTGACATGAGGATACTCCTGGACAATTTTCTCTACTGATATTGCCACGTACACCCCCTCTAGGGCTGTGACATTTGTTGAGGGTTCAACTTCAACTGTAACATTCTACTCAAGGATTTGCCAGGCGAACAGGTTTTCACATCTCAGAAGAACTCTGAGTCTTCATTATTGGGGTCCCTCCCTTGGTTTGAGGCCAAGATATCGTAAGGGATTTTTTATATAATAGATTGTCAGGTTGGATATTGGGATTGACACAAAGCTGTTGTGAGAATTATCAGAGACTAATAATTTTGAATTATTGGAAGAGAGCGTCCCATCTCTACTCCGCTTGACCTTTTCCCTGTTCAATTGGACAGCTGGTACTGCATGGACATTCAGTTTGCACTGACAGCTAGCCACATATTGGCCTCTTTGACTGCACAAGAAACAAGCATTTGTAAATGGCTCTTGTCTATATATCACACCCTAAGGTCTGGGTCAAAAATTAAATGATGGATTGCATTTCAGCTGAGGACAAGCTGGTTGAGAATAATGGGGATGAAAAGGACTCACCAGAGCATCAAGTGGACGTTGATTAACCAACAAATTATAACCAAGTCTTTGGTGTCCATTTACCATTGGGGATTCAGTAGCAGTTTCAGTGGCTGTACATTCCACATTAGGAGCACTAAAAGTGATAGATAGATAGTGTAAACGATTGACGATTTTTAATAGCTTAACATCATCTTGAAGAATGTGGGTCATAGCATTATACAGTTCTCAATATGGCTTAACATCCGCCGTCATTGCAATGCCCACCTCCTCATTAGTTAAGATATTTGCATCCACCAACACATGATCCTCAGCTGTGAGCTGCTCCATGAACATCAAGGACTCGTTCTATCAAAAACTTATTGTCTAAAAGTCTGCCTTGTACTGTGCCATTTTTACCACACACTGAACAGGCAGATCACGGTTTCCTTCACCTATTGATACGTTACAGTACTACTTTTAAGGTAACATGTAACCTGGTCAGAGCTCCTGACATCTATATTGGATAACAACAGTTCAGCTTTCCGCCAATAAGAAGCCCCCTCTACTGCAAATTAAAACCACACGAATAATTTGGGTATGTTTATGTTGCGTTAAACAGCGGCAGCTTGTCAATTCAAAACCCTACCTCTCCAGCATTACTAATTCGAATACGCTCAACACAGTATAGACACTCTGTAGTGTCACCCAAGCTGTCAGTAAGTTAGCTGACCTGGCAACCCACCAGGTGCAGTTGGGAATGGCCTTGTCAAGTTGATCTTTTATACTTTTGTTCTCTTGGAAAAGAATTTTTTGAGACTAGAGTAGAGTATCCAAGGCAAGTATCAATTCCGCATATTGAGATAACTCAATAAACTGGGGTAGTAACCCATAAAAAGAAACTGGTTGCGCCATTACTTGGCTAATATAAAACTTTGAATATGTTGATCAATGGGCCCCTGAAATGAGCATCACTGTTAACCTTTGGAGGTTCTGTTTGATTCCGCTGAGCAGGTTACACAGGTTAAAACCCACTGAGCAATGGACGAGCAATATGATGATCACTGATTCTCAATAAATAATAAAGTATTTAAATAAGGAGCTATTGCCCCAACAATATGCATTTATTTAGTATATAAACTAACAAATACTTCCATTAATCTTTCACTACTATCTTACTCTTCCAAAGACCTCCTCTTCTCATTCCCACACTCAAATCTTAATACTTGGTATTTCTAGTCAGTTTCAACACTTCTGCTTAGTAATACTCTATTTACTACAATTTTAAAGGTTTTGTTCTATCATTAAGGCTTCAGAGGAATTCCCTAAATTTTCCAAACTATTAGTACTTCGATTGATTCACTACCCATCAACATAATCTACTGCTTAAATCTTGAGGCTCACCTCAACTCATAAGATATGATCTGATGGATATATGGCTTATAATCCAGTCATATAGATTTCTTGATAATCAATACATATGCATACCTTATTCAGATAAAGTGGCACAAGATTATCACCTTTGTGCATATGATACCAGATAAAGAGGCTCAGCATATTATGATCTCAAAAGCTTTGATTAACTAAGCCTTAGTGACAATTTAGTGAAATCTATCTGATCTGTTTTACCTTGGTAAAGCATCTCAGGAAAACAGAGGAAGAGAAGGACCAAGCGATGGCCCTTTTTGAAAGATACAAGGTTATTTTGCAATTAATGACTGTGATATGGATTGTGAACATGATGTTCTAACCATATCAATTACGGAATTATCTTCCAATTTGCTTTCTTCCCATTAGGCATATAAACGTGGTGAATAAAGTTGTTAATGCCAAATTTAATCAGTTAGTGCAACACGGATGTTAGTGCTCTCCAAGAGTCCTTGGCCTCTCCAGTGTTGATTTATAAGAAGAAAGACGGCTAAACCGCGTGGTAATAGACTACTGCAAGCTTAATAATATTACTAAAAAGGATTACTATCCTTTACTGCAGATTGATAACGCGATAGACTGCTTGTGTGGCGCGCAATATTCTAAGCCATGGATTAATTTCTGTCTACTTGCAGATAGAGCTGTCTAAGAGGAGCAGGAAAAATGGGTTTATGACTACAGCTTGGGGTCTCTAAAAACCTACTAGAATGCTGCAGGGACTGTGCAATGCCCCCTGCGACCTTTCAGTGGGATATGGATAGTATCTTAGGCGATTCAAAAAATCCTGCGTTATAGTTTATTTAGATGATGTTAACATCTTTCCCATAACGTTTACTGATCATCTCCAACACCTCAAAGAAGTTTTCACCCGCTCACTAAGGCTGATCTTATTATCAAGCCGCATAAGTGTAATTTTTTCTACAAGCAGCTGGTGTATCTGGTTTTTTTATTGAAAAGAATGGCTTGTAGCCCAGCTGGCGTAAGTTGAAGTTTTTGAATGCATGGCGCAACTGAGCAGCAAGCGCGACATTCAAGTGTTTCTTGAAATGATCAACTATTACCACCAGTTTTTAGATAATTTTAGTAAGATAGGTGACCTTCTGTTTCACCTCTTTAAAAATGGAGTACCCTTCAAGTGGACGGGGAACTGTCAGCTAGCTTTGATAAACTCAGGCTTTATTTTAACCAAGCGCTGCTGTTGAAATACCCTAATTTTGACAAACCACTTATCATTTAAATGGATGCTTTACTCACCGCTGTTGGGGTGTTGTTATCACAGTTCAATTCTGATGGGGTTGAGCATCTCATGGCTTACTGCAGTTGGATGTTAGACATCCATGAACAGAATTACATGGTAACTAAGAATGAGTGCCTAATGGTCATCTATTCATGTAATTAGCTCTAGTTTTATATCCATGGAGTTCACTTAGCTGTAGTAATTGATCATGTCTTCATGCGCTGTTTACAAAATTAAAAAAATATAGGGACAGTAGGCCCAATGGGCTTTAATTTTAGGGTTATGATTAAAAATACAGCATCAACTTGGAATAAAGCATCAAAACGCCAATGGATTAGCTTGACTGCCCATTTACTTTTCTCTCTTGTTGCAATCACTTTTACAACTTATTCAATTCAAGTCTGACTTTAGTTTGATAATCTCGCAGAGGAGATTAGTTTGCGCCCATGTTAGGGAGCAGTTGGGCAAGTAAGGTAAAATGCACAGGTGGTAGGCCCGCGACTTCCAACGTTTGTAAACGCCCCGGAGAAACCAGCAGATTAGATAAAAATAAGAAACTGGTGGTTACTATTTCCCCAGAAATCCTTGCTTGGCAGGTGCGATGTAACCAGTACATCAACACGCCGCACTCTCAACCACTCAGGTCGGTGGTATACAGAGTCTGGGTGTTCCTGGATATACAGCAAACAGCGCTGTGGGAAAACTTTGTGGGGATGTGCACATTCATTTCCTAACTGTGGTGTATATCGCACCCCACTCCATGTCATGCAGTTGGATGGATCTCAGTTTTGAAAACAAGGAGGCAGCAGATGAAGCTGATGCGGTGTGCGTTGTGATTGACCTCCCCAAAGGGCAGCGGGTCGTTAAAACTGAGTGCACTAGATGGATAAAATCCAACCAAATTTTCCTCACGTTCAACTTTTTGCCCACTACAGTCAAGCGTGCCGTTCTGGAGCAGCACCTGAAAGCTGGTCTCACCATATACAGCGAAATACAATCCTTTGAGATGCAACGCTTTACGCTGATGCCACACCTGTGTAACGGCAAAGCCATTGCAGTTCTGACCCCAACTGAGGAGATTGTGAAGGACCTAACCCAGATCCCGCACTCCACTTTTATTAAAATTGAGGGGCATACCACCCACCATTTCCGGGTGACCCTGGACAGCGCACCCCCCATCTGCACCCACTGTGACGCGTTCAGCCATAAGGCACATGCATGCCCCACCAAGGAGGGCATCACATTCCAAGAGCACCCCTCGGTGGCCATGACCAACAGGGAGGCTCACTATGAACCAACCACCAGTACCAAAGAGGCCTTCCCGTGGGGAGCACAAGGCTGCTACTTACTAGTAAAGCCTGTCTCCCCTCAAGAGCAAAAGAAGGCCAAACAGGCCCACAGGGCTGCGGCCATGGCCGCCTCCACTATCCCACACTCCCAACGCCAGGAGGACATTGAAAACTTCACTGCAGAAGCAACTTGGGAATCCCTTAACCAATCAGATTGGGCTGGCCAAGCTGATTGGGCCACCCAATCTGAGGACCCAATGGGCAACTTGAACTCACCCAACCTTTGCGCTCAAGCCCCAATTGGAACCGATTTGGTATTTAACCTACCTGAAAAAATTCTTTTGATCTGAACATTGGTGCACCAAACTCAACTGCACCACAAAAAATTCATTCGACAGTAAGAAACCAAAAGCGAAGGCAAAAGCCAATGCAAACCTGTCTGCAAAAAACAAATCTTCCAATAGCATTGCTGCAAACACCCATGCCGCCGTGAAGGCCTATGGGGACCTGGAAGAGGCTGGTGGGCCCAGGGGCCCACCCCCTCGCACCTAAGGTGCGATGGGGGAAACCTTCACTCTAGGGATGTTGAACATCGCTAGACTCAAGGCCTCACCATCCTGGGCTAGGAAACTGAGTTTTTTACAAAAAAATTTACCCATGGACATTCTGGCCATCCAGAAGTCCCACTGTCCATGAGGTTCCGAGGATGCTTGGAAAACCATGCTCCTCCCTTCCCTTTCCCTCTGGTCTGAGCACTGTGGGGTGCTTGTTCAGAAAAACAATTTTTTTAAATTTTCTATCATCGGAATCCTTCATTGATAGCTGAGTCCTTGCTGTCACATTTTTGTGGGCTGACGTGGCGCATGCTATTGTCAACATTTATGCCCCGACCTGTGCATGAGAACATCAGGAATTTTTCTCATTGGTCAAATTCCTCCCATTACCCCCTGACCCTTTCATAGTTGGTGACATGAACTGTTGGTTAAACACATCCACGGACCGCTGGCCTTCCTCATCCCACACACCCCAGGGTCACATAGAACTTCGCGTTCTAAAGGCCACCCTTGGGTTGTTTGATGCACTGCCATGGCAAGCCCCACTGCTCAAGAACATGACGCGTCCCCACGTCCACAACAGCCAATTAAGGTCCATGTCCCACATTGACCTTATCCTCACGCCGGTGCAATTTTGATCCCATATTTCCCACATCCACACATCAAAAATTGATTTCTCTGATCACCAGCTGGTCTCAATAACCTACTACCTACCCATCACAGAGGCTAGGGCTCCGCATTGGTGCAAACTCCGCCCACCTGAACTTGCGTCGCCAGGATTTTCCACATGGATGAAATCTGCAACTTTGGCAAAAGAGTTTATTACACCGTTTTGTGTGGACCCAATTTCCATATGGTCAGCCTTCAAAGTGGATACCATCTGCCATGCTTGCCAACTCTCCTCCCAATGCTCACGAGCTACCCCAGCCATCATCTCGCGCGCTCTGACAGAGTTGGCACACCTGGAGTCTAACATCCCAGCCATAGGCTACAGCCCTGCTTGGGGCCAGAAGTGGGCAGAAGCAGCCGCCCACCTTAACGCGCTTAAAAGCCAACACAAACATTGGGTTTGTGTTCAGTACAAGGCCAAACACATTACAGAGGGTGGCATATGCTCCACTTATTTTTTTAAAAATTCTTCGCACCGCACCAGAGCATGGCCTGCACACAGGTGTGGAGGTCAGATGATTCCGTCGCGGATATGCCAGCTGAAGTGACGATCAAAGTACAAAAGTATTACTCTGAGTTGTAACATTCTGAATCAATTTCGCTGGCCAAAATGGCAAAATTTCTCGATAGCACTCACATCTGCACTGTTTCCCAATACCCAGAGTTAATAAATTAAATTCTCCAGACAAACTATGGTCAACTGTCCGCGGTGCACCAAATCAGAAATGACCAGGCCCTAATGGCATTCCATATGAGTTCTATAAGAAGTACTTCAAATATCTATCCCCACTGCTGCTTGCCTCCCTGAACCAAATCCTTCTGGATATGCGCCTTCTACCAGGAGGGCAAGAGGCCTTCACCATTACACTCTTCAAGAAAGGGGGCAAGCTAGACCTAGCCAATTGGCACCCCATTTCTCTCAATTAACATGGACACCAAAATTTTAACTAAAATATGGCTAACCGTCTAGGGAATGTTGCCTCTGCCATCATCTCCCCAGAACAATTCGGTTTCATACCCAGAAGGTCAATTTGGGACAATGTGCACTCTGTGGCTAACGCATGCCAGTCCACAGCCTCTGGGGCACTAGTATTATTGGACCAACAGAAGGCCTATGATAGAGTAAACTGGGAATACCTCAGGGCCTGCCTCCACCAATTCTGCTTACCCCCTCACTTCATCAACTGGGTGATGATGCTTACGGAATCTGCAACAATGGCAGTGCGTGGCCCTGGCTTCCTCACGAAAGTAGTCCGCCCTCAAAGGGGCCTACGCCAAGGGGACCCCCTTAGCCCACTCTTGTATAAATTCAGCCTTGACCCACTACTTCAAAATGTGAATGTCCGCCTCACTGGAGTCCATGTACCAGGCCAAGCCCCAGTCAAGATGATGGCGTTTGCTGATGATTGTGTGGTCAGGGTGTCTAATAATCAAGATGCACGCGCGCTTGAAGCTCTCATCCAGGTTTATTCCTGGGTAAGTAATGCTGCACTGAACGCCTCCAAAACTGAAATCATCCTCCTTGGTCGGTATCAAACCTGCTGGGCCCCAGCGACCTGTGTCCAGCCCAACCCATCTGCTCACACACGGGCTCGCCTTCCCTGCCCACCCCACACCGCCCCACTTGTGATCCCCTTCATGCCACGCCCTACCATTGGGCCTGTCCGCCATCTGGGCGTGTGGGTGGAGGCAGGCGGGTATGCCTCAGAAGTAATGGAAAGTCATATTCTAGACAACGTGATGAAGCGCATCGCCTCCCTCAGAGACCACCCTACTTCCCTTACTGGCAGGGTTGTTTTAGCCAACTCTATGCTCCTCTCCAAAGTCTGGTTTAGAGCCCACGCCATCGCCTTCTCCCCAGGTTTTTTCAAATCTATGTATGCCCTTCTGCAAGGGTGGCTTTGGTCAGGCCGCCCACTGCCAGTGCGGCTTGAGGTCATGTTTGGCCCTCATCGTCATGGTGGCATGGGCCTGCTCGACTTTGAAGCCCATGCTGCCAAGATCCTGGGCACCTGGATTGCAGCCGTCACCGCCCCTACGCTCCCCTCCCAACACTGGTCCTGCGCGGCCTGCTCCAACTTCTCCCGCGCCCTGGGCCTTAACAATTCATCACACCCACACTTTTTGATGAAGTGTCTGGCTTCCCACCCATCGGCCACAGGTCCTCATGGTACTAAACCCCACTTCAAACGAATCCTTATCTCCATGTGGAGCGCTGAGTGGAGAATCCGTATTTGTGGGCACACAGCCCAGAGAGGCCGCCCCTCTTCTCGGTTAACACAGGAGGTACAGGGGCTACCCATTCAAGATGGCTTGATCCCCACATGGCCCCATGTCCTATCCAGGGTGGACTACCTGGACATGATGGACATCCCTTATTCCCTTGAGACCCAGAAGACTATTTGGAAATATGCACACCACCCTCTGTTGCTGCATCATATCCATTCCCATGTGTGTCACTGCCTGAGGCGGGTATACCATATGGCTGAGCGCTCTAACGCTTTACACTCATCCTGCGTCGTGTGTGGCCAGTATGGAACGCTGTTCCACCGCCTGGAGAAATGCCCTACCTCTGAAGCGATATGGCGCGAAGTTCAACATCTGCTTGGCCAGGATCAAGCACATCCCTTCATTCTGTCAATGGATATGTTTGCTATTCCATAGTATCCCCTCTTCCACCCTCCCTCCATGCTCTGGTGGTTGCAATCGCCATGTGGACTATCCACACAATTGTCTTGGATGCCATCGCAAGCTCCACCCCCACCCTCCCAGAAACTGTCCACATATTTCAGTCCCATTTGATGGACCACTTTCAAGCGTGGATGTTTGGGTACCTCCCACCGCGTCGCCATAAGTTTGTCTCCTCCTGGTTCCCAGTTTAGTTCATCAACTCGGACCCCTTCCTCCACACATGTTCAATTTTGGTTATGGCCCCTTTACACGTTCCCCCCTCCTCCCCATAGTGGCGTTCCCGCTGGCAACAGGAAATAGCATCGCTTCTCTGGGGTGCCTTCCTGTTACTGAGTTTCTTTTTTCTTTTGTGTTTACTTTTGAAAGTGTCTGTCCCCTGGTCGGCCTTCCCTGCAATAAATTTAGATATCTTGACTGCCCACTATGCCCTTAGCGGTCAATTTGGCCAATGAATTATTTGAAAAAGCTAAAAAAACCTATGACAATAAACCCGCGGAAGTTCTGCGCTCATTAAAAAATAGGATGAATACCGTTGTCAAATTTAGAAAGCATTATAAAATAAAAAAATCAAGTATATTGGATATCCCATCCAACATAGTGGACCTATGTTCTTATCAAGGGCCATAAGGCGATAGGGCATGGAAGTTTTTAGAAAATGTTTGAATTATTATAACAAAACCACTTTTGGGAATCTATGAACTTTAATCCTGATATGATACTCTAGTATTAAACGAAATTTCAATTGGATGCCTTATCAGAAAGCCACTATTATCAGTTGGGTAAAACTAACTTTGCATGGCATACTGGATCTTTGGATGTTGTGGGCTCTTTGGCTTATATGTCTGGCCAATTTAAATATATAATAGCGGCCATTGATCACCTCACATAATGGGTGTAGGTTAAAATGGTCAGGGATTTTGTTGCCATGATGACGGCTAAGTTAATTTTGAAAGATGTTACCTATTGGAATGGATGCACCCAGTTTTGCTGATGGATAATGGAAATAACTTTAGTGCCCAAATCATTTTAAGCTTAATGATTTAATGGGTATACACAGAGTATTGTCTACACCCTTTCTCCCCTAGGCCAACGGCACCATTAAATGTTAATGTTACACTCGTTGAGCACTATGTAAGATAAATATGGAGAAGGCGTCTAGCTGGAATCTGTTCTTGCCTTCTGCTGTTTTCACCTAAAGTATATCCTATCATTTGGCCATGGGGCATTCCCCATTTTCTTTACTTCATGAGAAGCAACCAGTGCTTCCCCAATTTTATATTCATATGACAATCAAGAGTCTATGACTCCCTCAAAGTATCTGAAAACCTCAGCACAAATATTAAATCAACTACAAAGCGCAGAATATTATAATGAGCTAGTTCAGAAAAAAGATCCCATGAATGTGATAACAAGGAATGGCAGTTGTTACCCTACTTTACTATAGGGAATTTAGTTTTGTACTACGATAATTATGGAAATCAAAGAACTAGTAAGTTGAGCACACAAGGAAGGGGCCTTTTGAGATCAATGAGAAGACATCCACGGATGCCTGCACTCTGAAGAATACTATTAAAGGTCCCTTTATTAGTCAAGTACATGTTAAGTTCATAAAGAAATATAAGAGAAGTTCTGGGCCAACAGCTCCAGGTCCTCAATAAGTTATTGGACCCCATCACATCTTTACTAACAAAGTTTTGTTAAGTGGAAAAATGTTGCAATTGGTTTGTGCAGCCACATGGATGTGTTGTTTTTATATTTCTGATTTCATATCTAACTAATAATTAAATATCTGACTTTATCAGTATAATAATTACTGCCACACGGCCCCTGGTTCTATTTGTAGTAGCCAAATGTATTGATTTACAATCAATTAAATCCCTAAATCCATGTCATTAGCCTTTCTTT
Organism: Massospora cicadina; assembly: GCA_022478985.1. Classification (NCBI taxonomy): domain Eukaryota; kingdom Fungi; phylum Entomophthoromycota; class Entomophthoromycetes; order Entomophthorales; family Entomophthoraceae; genus Massospora; species Massospora cicadina. The sequence goes on from JAKSZP010010677.1 coordinate 55,643, forward strand.
CCCCTAACAATCACATTAGTTATGAAGATTCAATTCAAATAAGAAACTTGATAATCACATAGGAGAGATGGGCGCCATTAATAAAACAAATTTAAAATGGGCGAAAGTCATATCAAGCAATGGTCAGAACGGTGCACCAAAGGGCAAGAAACGCCCTGGGGGTCTGGGAAACAGTGCCACTAAGAAACCTCAAACCAAGACACAGTCCAGATTTATGGAATTTACACCCAGACAAAACGCATACCTCAATATAAAGTATTCTCAACCCCTCTCACCGGTAGAGAATGGGCTCTGACTCTACCTAAGGGTCAAATATCCAACTTTGTGGGAGAAAGTGGGCGAGGCACAGGCCACCATATACCCCATGCAGAGTATGAAACTACCCATACAATCCACCACAGCTAGATTGACATTAAATACAAAACCAAAGAAGATGCAGATTCTGCCACAAGAGCCCGCATTGAAATTACCCCCCAAAGGCAAACGAATTGTGTGCACTGTGTGCACCAAATGGAACAAAGCAAATATTTTGTTCATCTTTTATGACTCGCTCCCAACTAACTTCCTCCACAAAATAATTGAGGAGGAGCTCTAAGCTGGATTTTCCAGATAAGGCGAAATCAAACAATTAAAATGTAGCAGTTCCACTTGATGCCTAACCTTTGCACAGGTAAGGCAATAGCTGTGATCAACCACTCCCAGAGGTGATCAAGGATCTCACAAAGATCATGTGAACAGTGGTGTTCCACTTCCCAGATGGGGGTGTCTCAAAGGTGTTCCGCGTCACACTGTAAAGTGCACCGCCAATTTGTTACCACTGCAGCACCTTGGGGCACAAAATACACTCATGCCTAATGAAGAAGGGTCTGATGGCCCCTGACTTCTGCAATGACACCATGGATGAAGATAGCAAAGACTTTGTAAAAACCATCAACACCAACCACGCCATCCTTTTGGGAGAGGATGGGCAGTACATTATCATAGACCCAGTGTCACCTAAAGTGCGCAAAATCGCACAGAAGGCCCACAAATGGGCTGTGGCTATGGCAGCGTCACTCATGACATCCTCCATCACCCCTGGCCAAATCCAGTAATCCATAGATGAGATTTCCTGAGTTAACCAATCAGATCAGATGACCCAAGATGAAAATATTTGACAATCTAACTAAAACACCACGTGACACCAATCAATTGAATTTAGCTAGACAATTCAGCCCCACCATTGGTTCACAGGTGGGACACACACAGGTACAAACCCTGCAACCATGGATAGCAACCAGCACACAGTAACGGGTTACCATGAGACACAAGTGGAAGAGACCAACTCAAACCCACCCAACCATAAGAAGTGCGCAAAAACAGAAAAGGGCAAGGAATCAAACAACAGCATAGGTGGGAATAGTCCGATCACCTGAAGACAATACCAGATTTGGTTTGAAGGAACAGGGCTGTCCGGCCCTCTTAACTGCTCCTGATGTGCCTTGGGCACCTCAGTGTCTATAGGGACGTTAAACATTGCAGGAGCCAGGGATCAATTGTCCTAATCCAAAAGCTGGACTTCCTGCGAAAACCCCTGTAGATATCTTGACCATCTAAAAAACCACTGTCTGCAAGGGGAAAAGGGATCCTATTCATCCAGAGTCTCACAATTCCAATTGGTATGTACATCTCACTATAGGGTGGTTGTCCATAATCATAAAAAATTAAAAAATAATCAATTTAATCTCCTATTTGGACGGCTGCATCCTGGTAGAAATGATCTTATACCAGGATGACACAATCTCTATTCCATGCATCTACGCACCATGCACTGCAGCTGAGAGTAGCAATTCCTTGAAACTATCCCAACACTTGCCCTCAAACCAGATGTAATTCTAACGGGCAACTTCAAATGCTGGGCTGACCCCAGCATGGAATGATGGCCTAAGCTAGGGGGTACCCCTCAGAGCACATTAGATTCCATGAAATGAAGGCGTCCCTCAGCCTGTATGATGCCTTCACCCCAGGTCACCACTCCTCCCCCACATGATTCGCCCCAACATGCATGAGGAAAAGCTCATCTCAATGAGCCATATCAACTTCATCCTCACCCCAAAATCCCACAACTTAACCTTTTCAACTTCTTGACCAAAAAAATAAATTTCTCGGACCATTGAGTCATCTCAGTGCAGCTTTTGCCAATCTGCACTCCCACACAGGCGTCAACCTGGAGTAAGATGTATCCAGACAACATAAAATTGCCCAAATTATCTGACTGGTATAAAAACAAGACCACAAACCCCAAATTTGCAACTCCATTTGCATTGGACCCCATTGCAACATGGGAAGATTTCAAAGTTGGATATTTTTAAAACTCACCATCTTGCATCACATAAGTACACCGTGACACAACCACAATCAGGCGAAAATTGGCAGAATTGGACCACCATAAGCTCAACACCACAAAGTCTGGTTACAGCCCCAAATGAGGGCGTAAATGGGCAGAAATATTCGCCTGGCTAAACGCCCTCATCTTCGAATAACAGCATAGAATCAAAGTGTCAAAGAAGGTAGGTTTATAAAGGAAGGCAAAACCTGCTTAACATACTTTAAGCCATCAATTTCACTACTGCGGCAACCAGCCCACGTGCACACAGGTCCACAAAGATGACAGCACTGTGGTAACTGACCCAGCTGAGATCAAGGCGGAAATGCACCGTTACAACACAGTGCTATATCACAACACTTCCACCAATCCCCAAAAAATATAAAATTTATATGCAGCGCCAGAATATAAAGCAGACCGCCAGACCATAATCTATTAAATTTAATTTGAAAAGTAGGAGCTTTTGGACATAATCCAAGGTGCACCGCCTAGGAAATGCCCAGGGCTTGATGGGATACCCTACAAATTCTATAAAAATACTTCAAACAGATCTCCTCCCTCCTCTTAGCATCAATGGATCAGTGCTTTCTGAAAACCCGCCTACTACCAGGATAGCAGGACTCCTATGTCATAACTCTGTTTAGAAAGGGCGGAAAACTGGACCTGTTCAACTGGCGCCCAAAGCACTATCTAACACAGATATAATACTGTTAACTAAAATTTTAGCCACCAGACTAGGCGATATAGCCTCCAAAATCCTTTCTCCCAACCACTTTTTTCATACTAAGGAGATCTGTTTGGACAATATACATTCAGTCGCCAACATCTGCGAGTCCAGAGAAACTGGAGCCCTAGTATACTTAGATCAGGAGAAGGCATATGACCGCGTTAGCTGGTCATACCTGAAGGAATGTCTGAGCGCCTTCAGGCTCCCACCCAGATTCATAGACTTGGTAATGCTCCTAACAGAGTCCGCATCCCTGGCTGTCTTTGGCCCTGGCTTTCTGACCAACATGATCACACTGCATAGAGGGCTTAAGCAAGGGGACCCTCTCAACCCGCTGAAGTACAACTTCATCATAAATCCGATCCTTTTCATTACTGATTCACTCCTCACGGGCATCACTGCACAAGGCCAACCAGCAGTCAAGATACTGTCCTTTCCAGATGACTTCGTGACAGGCATAGCTAGTAACAAAGATTCCCAGAAGTTGGAGTGCACCCTGGAGGAGTATTACAATGTGAGCAATACATCACTCAATAAAAAAGAAGGCGGAAACTATCCTTTTAGGAAAGTACACTAACAACTGGACCATGATACCTGAGCCACACAGATCCATACAAAGAAGCACTCCAATCATCCTGCCCTTTGCATCACCCCCTCATCCAACCAGGTCCGCAACCTTGGTATCTGGATATAAACAGGGGGGTATGCCAATGAGACAATTGATAGCAACCTACTACAGCGGATGTCCAACTGAATCGCCTCTCTTAAGGGAAGAACACCAGGACTAATGGGGAAAGTAATGGTTGCCAATTCACTTATCCTCTCAATGCTGTTGTTTCCTGCCCAAGCAATCTTCTTCTCATCCTCGTTCATATCCTCAGTCAGCGCCCTAATTTAAGGATTGTTGTGGCATGGGTCCCAACCACTCATGCGAGTGGAGACGCTCTTAATCTTGTACTTAAGCAGTGGCTTGGGCCTAATAGACTTTAAGGACCACGCCAATCGCATACTGGGCATCTGGATAGAGGAAGTCCTAGCCCCAGACCTTCCACATCAGCACTGGTCTAGAGCAGCGAGGGCCAACTTTGCACATGAACTCGAACTATCCAACCCCCATAACCCGTCTAGCCTGCTTACATATCTTGCAAGCCTCCCCAATGCAGAGGGCCCACATGGAACCCCATCGCTTCAAACGCCTCTCCACACCGTCTAGCACATATGATGGACAGGCACAATAACGGGCACTAGTAAGGGAAGGGGAAGGTTCTGAGCAGCTTCACGCTAAGGGCACTGGACCACCATACCCAGAGGTACATACATGCTATGGTCCCTGCTATCACAAGAAATGACTACCTGGATGCCTTGGACATCTCTTACAACCTCAAGACACAGAAGATATTTTGGAGACTCACACATCACCCACTCCTCCAGCCACAGGTAAGAAAAAAAACACCAGGTGCTTCCTCAGACAAGCCTACATGGCAGTGGACTTCTTCCAACTCTCTTCATGCGACATGTGCAGTGTGTGGAGGGGACATCACCTTACACCACCGCCTTGAAGAATGCTTGCCATCTAAAGCCATATGGTGTGAAGTCACACATATGCTTAAAACCCACAACAACCAGGCGCTGTCAATCTCAAGAAGCCTCCTAGCACTCCAACTTGACTCCCCCACCACCCACGCTCTGCTCTCTCATAGTCGCAATTGCACTGTGGACTATACACACAGTATCGCTGGATGCCTTCAAGGGAACCGTACTAGCCATTTGCTGGACAGTCAGAAGATTTCACCTACACCTACTGGAACATTTTAAGTCTGGCTCTATGGATACATGAAGCTAAGGAACAAAGACTCTTAGAGTCATGGTTACCAGTATGGCTCCTACATATGGACCCCTTCCTCCACACTTGTTCCATCATAAGGGAAGGCTACTGGAATAGGATAATTAATCCCACATACACCTGGCGGTACTGGCTGCCAACTAGAGCTTGTCTATTCTGGTGTATCTAACTTTACTCTAACTTCTACCTCCCCCTCCTTTAACTCCTTCTAGATAATTCTGGTAGTGACCATCTCATGGTTGTCCTACCCCAAATAAATAAATATATAAATATATGAATAAATAAACAGCTTTTTTCCTGTTACTATCACTATCAGTAACACGATTCTATGCAAATTATCCAAATTTGACAATTAACCAGGAAAATGAGCAGATTCTGTCCACACCAACACCAGTTGGGCAAAAGTGGCCAGCGCAAAGGCCCTGAGATCACCCAACCCATCAGGGAAAAATGCCCTGGCAGTACGTTGGGACAACCTCCCCCAAAAAAGGGTGAGCATAGCGCCGCACCCAGAGTTTTGAAATTTCTGCAAAAATTGGGCGCTTTCAAAAAGATCAAACACTCTCAACCCTTGTCCTCCCTCAAGCACGGCCTTAGAATTATGGTCAGTGATACTTCCCTCAAGTCATAGGAAAAAATGGGGGAGGCCTTCTCCAAAATTTTCCTGAACACCGTTTCAGTAAATTTTTAAAAATTTACATAGAGGATGGGTGGATGTCAGGCTCTTGACTGTGGAGGAAGCGGCAGATGCAGCAAAAACCAAATTTTCTGTTAAAATTAACAACGAAGATCACATTATCTGCACAGTGCACACATGATGGAATGAGGCAAACGACCTATTCATCATATTTGACTGACTCCCAAGCACTGTGCACCGTAAAATCCCTGAGGATGAGCTCCACGTGGGCCTCAAAAGTTTTGGCAAAATCAAACAATTTATATTTGAAAAATTCCCCCTCCTGCCCCACCTGTGTACAGGGAAGGCAATAGCCATTATTAAACACGACCAGGATGTGGTAGAGGATATCACCCTCATTCCATGCATGGCGACCATCAGCCTCCCAAATGGCAGCATATCTCGCCCCTTCCGCATCACACCAGAGCACACCCCGCCTATCTGCAGCTTCTGCTCAGCTCTAGGCCACAAAGACCATGCATACCCCATCAAGTGCGGGATTGAAGCACCGGAATTTTGTGAGGACAATATGGATGAGATGAGCTCAATCTTCGGCAAAATGAAGGAAGCCACTTACGCCTTCCATTGGGGAGAAAGAGCCAAATCACTTTGGTTGAACCCATTTTGCGCAAGGATCATCATCACGCACAGGCTGCCTGCAAGCAGGCCATGAGTTCCGCCAAGACCCAAGATCACACCACGATTTCCTCAGACCAGATTCAGTTGGATGTCATAGCAGCACTGCGAAATAACCAATCAGATCCCTCACATAAAACCCAACAAAATCAAAGTGATGTTTTTTTTCAAACACAACCAATCAAACGCCTCCAACCACACTGAAGCAGAACCACCATGCAACACTGTGGATCCTCCTAGCTAATCACATGTGATCAGTTACAATGTGGTTCATGAGGACGATATGTAAGATCATCCCAGCCAATCACAATGTGACAACGCTCCTGCACAGAACCCAATTACCCTGACACCTAGTTTCTGCACATCTAGCCCACAGTTAAGCAGTGGAAAATTTTACGCTGATGGGGCACAATACAACCCACGCCAGAGCCAAACTCCATGGAGTAATCTGAGCCAGACAAAGCAAACAAAACCAATACTACGACCGCTGATCAACATGCTGGAACTAATCTGGCTGAATGGTCCCAAACTCGTAGTATGACCCACGCTGCTAGGGAATGGGGGACCCCAGTGGGTCGCCCCAACGTTCCTGATGTGCGGATTACCACAATCACCATAGGGACGCCCAACATTATGGAAGTCAAGGCCCCCTATGTCCCAGGCTAAAAAATGGCTTTCCTGCACAATATCCCTGTTAACATATTGGCCGTCCAAGAACCACACTGTCTATTGGGGGAGGAGGAGTCATGGTCAACCATGCTCCTTTCAGCTAAATCCTTTTGGACGTACCACTGTGGGGTGGTAGTTTGATCTAACTGTAATCCTCCAGTAAATATCCGAAGCACATCCTCCCACCTGGAGGGACAGCTGCATCTAACAGATTTTGAGTGGAACAGAGAAACTTTTGCTGTGGCATGTGTGTATGCCCCAAATGATCAAATGACAGCCAAAAAAAATTTTCTCCAATATCCTCTCGATCCCTTTTGCTGAGGCAATGTTTTTTGCGGGAGATTTCAATTTCTGGTTTAACGCCATAACTGACCGCTAGCCTAAATCAAAGGCTATACCCCATGGCCACACAGAACTATGCATACTAAAGGCAGCGCTGGGCCTGTATGACATTATCCCCAAACAGGCCACCACGTTGGCCAACATGACGAGGCCACACTACAATAATAACCAGCTGGTCTCAATGACTCATATTGACCTGATGCTCGCCCCTGTAGACTTCCGTCACCATGTATCAAATTTTACAACAACTATTATCCCTTTCTCTGATATCTGAATGGTTTCAATAACATTATCATACGTGGCAAAATACCAAAAGCCACCGACCTGGCACAAAGTTCACCCAAGCAACATACATATTCTGGAGCTTAAACTTTGGATTGAGATGGTGCTAACAACACAGACAAAAAAACGACCACCCAACGGGAACCCTATTGCCGAGTGGGAAATTTTCAAGGCTAAAGTAACCAAGAAAGTCTGTCACTTGAACTCCAGAAAGCTAGCCACAATGTCCGCGACAATCAACGAGGCTATCAGACAGCTCCAGCACTTAGAAAACAACACACCTCGCGAGGGATACAGTCCTCAATGGGGACGCCTGTGGTTCCAACTGTCTGCACAGGTCAACTCCCTTTTTAGAAAACAACAGCACTACATCAAAGTATGTTACAAGTCAAAATACATTCTATCCGGCAAAACTCACATGGCTCAATTCTTCTGATGTTATAAATTAATTTTGATTTTGGTGACTTGCATACAGGTCCATCGAGCAGATGACACACTGGTGTCCACACCATCTGAATTATCAGCTGAATTACACCGATTTTACACCGACCTGTACATGGCGGATTTTGTGGCACCTAGCGAAATTGGAAAATTTTTATCATCTGCTAATATTGACAATATAGCTGATCAAATAGAACTTGTCAAACACATCACTAGAGATGAACTATGGGAGGTAATAAAATCAACTCCGCGCCACAAGTGCCCTGGGCCTGATGGCCTTCCATATAAATTTTAAAAAAAGTACTTTGAATACATTGCACCAGTACTACTGGCAACTATGAACAAGTGCCTGGAGGACACAGCCCTTCTACCTGGCGGCCAAGATGCATATGTGGTCACACTCTTCAAAAAAGGAGACCAGGCAGACCTAAACAACTGGCGTCCAATTGCTCTCACCAATACTGATACTAAAATATTAACAAAAATTTTAGCTAAGCGTCTGGGTTGCATTGCACAGACAGCCCTCTCCCCCCATCAGTTTGGCTTTATCCCCAATCGCTCAATTTGGGATAACATTCACACCATAGCCAACATCTGACAAGCTAACCTCACAGGCGCCCTTGCTTTCCTGGACCAAAAGAAAGCATATAATCGAGTGCAATGGGACTACTTGGAACAATGGCTAAAGGCCTTCAACCTACCACCCCGTTTTGTAAACTGGGCGCTTCTCCTGACGCTCTCAGCAAGGTTTGCAATCAGAGGGCCAGGTTTCCTAACCGACACCATCACCCCACAAAAGGGCCTCAAACAAGGCGATCCACTTAGCCCCCTAATATACAATTTCAGCCTTGACCCTCTCCTCCGCATAGTAAACTAAAAGCTCTCTGGAATCAGGCTGGAGGGACAATTACCAACCAAAATGCTCGCCTTTGCTGACAACTGCGTAGTCAGAGTCTCAGGAAATAGGGATGCCAGAGCAATTGAGCGCATTATTCACTAGTATGAGTCAGTGAGTAACGCCATGCTGAACAAACAGAAAACAGAGGTAATTGTAATGGGCAAATTCAGTTCAAATTGGACCTCACCCTCCCACCACCGACCAAACCAACCAACCGCACATCCTACCATAAGACAAAGATCTAAGCCAATAAAACCACTGTGTTTACCCTTTGCACACCACCCCGCCACCAACCCAGTCCATCATCTAGGAATATGGCTCGAGGCTGGTGGATATGCACTTGACACCATTAAAATCAAAATATTGGACAACATCACAAAAAGAATGACAAGTATGCGGAGGAGTAAAGCTAGTTTAGCCGGAAGGGTTGTGTTAGCCAACTCCCTGATCTTGTCAAAGTTATGGTTTGCTGCTCACGCAGTTGCCTTCTCCACCAATTTTACCAACGCAGTCTACAAGCTCCTGAAGAACTGGCTGTGGTCTGGATACCGCGCATCAGTAAGGCTGGAGACCATGTATGGCCCACGGAAGGAAGGTGGGATGGGGCTGCTCAACTTCATGGAATGAGCAACGCAAATCCTTGGCTCATGGATAGTTTTGACAACATCACCCAACCCATCATCTCCCCACTGGGCTAAGGCAGCCCAAACTAACTCCGCAAGGGCACTACAACTGAGGTGCCCCTCCAATCCTGCAACACTGATGAAGTACCTAACAACACATCCAACAGCCACAGAACTGCACAACACCAACCTCTAATTCAAACGCGTCCTGTATACCCTAAGACAAGGAGATTGGAGTTTCTCCTATGCACAGCAAACCGAAGATACTAACCCTCCAATAGGTTATATGCGACTCCACAGAGGACAAACTTTGACCAACGCACCTGCCCCAATACCACCCTCTCCTTTATCCCGGATTGACTATCTAGATTACCAAGACGTCTCATATGACTTGCGCACCCAAAGGAAGGTGTGGAACCTCATCACTTGTCACCTCTTATCCCCACAAGTGAGCTCCACAGTGTGGCGCTACATGCGCCATACTTTTAGGACAGCTGACCGCACCTTCTCAATATTCCAATCATGCACCATCTGCAGCAGACCCAACACGCTAGCCCACCGCCTGGAAGAGTTCCCGCTGTTCAATCATATCTGGGCCAATGTGATGTACTTATTTCAGCAATCACCATCAGCTGAATTCCGACTATCCCGCGATATCCTGGCACTCAACATGATCTCACCTATCCCCTGACGCTAAGGCCTAAATTGTGAGTATTGCAATATGGTCCATTCACACAATTACCCTTGATGCTTTCAACGGGATCTTTGACAACATCTACCAAGGTATCGTCAGGTTCCACAGCCATTTGGCTGACCACTTCCAAGCCTGGCTATTTGGATCACTACAACACAAATGGAAGAAACAGATGGGTAACTGGATACCAATCTGGTTCCTTCCTTGTGACACTGAAAACCTCACAATCTCTATAGGCGGTACACTCTACAAGCCCTTGAGCTGTCATGTCACTTAAGGTCATAGTCATCCACCACACGTGGCTCCTAGCCACATCCAAATGTACCATGTCTTATCTTTCAGGTTATATTGCTTACTGTGCTCTCCCCTCTTTTACTTTCCTTTTTCCTACATATTGGATGTGTTAGTACCTAGTTGTCCATCCTCAAATAAATAAGTAAAGGAATAAATACATGCCATTACATATCTCATTCCCTAATTATCAGCTACTAATGCCGCGGTCTTGATCACTATACCGCCTCCTATTTTATTTTAGCATACTATTCTACAATACCCCATGCTGGTGTAAAATTATTGATAATAGGGTCCTATAATTTATTATGGCCGTCCGCCCATAAGTTTACTACATCTGGCATATTACATCTTTTTATAAAGTTCTTCAAGCCGCAGTTATTTGCTTTTTGATCTAATTGGATACTACAAATCTAGTCTGCCATTTGGAGGTACTGCTTAGTGACCATGGAAAGTACCAATGAGAAATTTGGTAGATGTAAGATATCTGACAGGGCTGCCAATAAGAAAGGGGATCTTTTTCTTAAGACGGATGTGAGAACTTACTGGAAAAAATTTACTTGAGAGAGCCAGTTTGTCTCTGTCAGTAGGAAATAATTCAGGTTGCCTTTTTGTTCTCTTAAATAATACTTTATTGCTAGATATGAGGTTTCTTTGTAGAGTTTTAGTCAAAGTTCTATCCTCAGACAGTATTTTGTGTTTGGTGTATTGATGTAACGCACTGGATCCTTCCAGTGAGCCACGAATAAATTGGGAAGCAGGGCCCAAGTCAATGAACAAAGGGCAGACAAGGTCCCTGAGACCATTCTCCTAGTGCGTGTGCTACAGAAGCCACGGATAAACACCCCTTGGAGGACAGTTGCGAGTATGCTTACCCCCAGCAACATCCCCTGACTCCAAGACAAGGTGTATAGGGAGGCGATAGCCTTTCCAATCTCGCTCTCAAAGTCCAACTATTGTTTGTATAGGCCAAACATGGCCGCGGTTAGAATAAAATAATTAATATAAACCTCAGAAGACAGTAATAAAATAGATAAGGCTTAGGAACGGCTTTATTTGATATATTTAGGCAAGTTTATAGAAAACGAAACTAGAGAACTTCACATTCTCAAGTCCTATCTCTTATAGCTCTCTGCTGCAAGCATAGATCAAGCTCATTCGCCATGCCTGACATTATGTCTTTTGTAACATGCCATAAGCAAACCCCCAATTGTTTTAGGCCGGATTGAATTCCATAGTGGCTGAACTACCATACCCAATGATCGTTCCAATTCTGATTTAAATCCACCTTTAACCTTTTTACCACCCACTTCAAAACCATTTGGTTTGACCCCAGGCCTGATGAAACATCTAACCGTCGTCCTTCCCCAGTCTTAGTCTCAACCTGGGGTCTAGCCAAGACTAATGCTCTCTCACTCCCTCTATCTTCCATACCAGCCTGTCCTGTCTTATCAAAGATCAGGGCAATGTGATGTTGAGGATAAACTTCAACCGTCACATTTGACCTATGTAGTTTAGATATGATGCTAAGGTGCCAATTTCAATATGGCATTCAGATTAAACTCTAATGATCCCCTCTGGTGCTGAGAACCTCGCAGCCCTTTGTGCCGCTGCCTCCATCACCCCCCCCATCAACCTAGCATTAACAACAGATCCCCGCAGGCTCACATCGCCATAGTGCCAGTTCATATTTTTTGGGCTTGTGTTGATAATGGTTGACAAATTGTCCTCTATGGTTTAAGTTAAACCACTTTAAAAAAGTATTCACTGAATCACTGTCTCTGCCATTTCTGACCCCATTTCTGATAATGCATCAGCACTATCTAAATGATTTGTCTTTATGCCACCACCCGCTCAGCCAGCTCATACAGTGGGCTAACATGATAATTTACCTCAACTCATGTCTCCCCCCACACTTAACATCCTGAATTATGGTCATCCAATAATGATCAGTCTTGGACCACCATTTCCACCTAAGTGCAAACATATTCACTCACCCATACCCAACTTCACATTTTTTAGCACTAGGTGGTTCCAACCTAAAGGGGGATACACCAATATCACCCAACTTCACATTGATGGCCCAATAAAATTAACCAGAATTCATGAGAATTATTGGATGAGGTTAATAAATTGAGTGATTTCCTTCTTATACTGAAGTAACTGGCTCCAGTCAATTTTTAAGCTCTGACTTTAAATGCTTAGACAAACCCCAAGTGGTATGTCTAAAGAAACTAATGCCAAAATGTTCATTAGTGACCATCAGCTTGTAATGGCAGCATCTTCTTCCTTCTAAGAATATTTCTCTCCATGATGTAATCTTAGACTAGTCACCTTACATACATCTGGTTTGCCTAAGGCCAAATTTCCCCTTGGATTTCCCCCCTCCACAAAACATAAAATGACGTGGTTACACAAAAATGCTAAAGCGGCTTTAGTGCAAGTTTGTATAAGTTCACATCTCAACTTAAAAAGAAATTACTCTGAAAATGCTCAATGATGTCCTTTATGGCGGATACTTGCAAGAACGCTGTAATTCACCTCACTAATTTTATAGGCTCTCAGAATAGCCCAAATTGCCTCAATTAACCCTCCCTTTGACTGCATTGAACCTCACTTCATGGATGCTCCACGACTCTACTTTTCTGCCTTATTTGGGTCCAGACGCGTCATAAGTGCAGGTACTAAATCCCTCCCAATCCCCCTCCCTTCCACCATGAGGATTAGCAATTCGCCAATTTCCACCTTAGCTATTTGTGTTTTTTTCATTAGATTTTTGTTTTTAACCACTCTTTGGGCACTTTAGTATGTTAATTAGAGTTTTTATTTATTACTCTTTAGGCACTCAGAATGCCATCACCTGGTTGACTTACTACATTTAATGAGTATAAAGTATGGCGTTGGTAGTAAAGCAGTGTCATGATCCAATTAATGTCAGATTGTGGCAAACACGTTTTGACACAACTTAAACTTGAGTGCCTACCTCTCTAAAGCGCATTAAAACTCCCTATTTTGTGTAATGAATAAAAAATCAGTTATGCCTAACCATTTACTAGATCAAAAAATCTTGATCTGTTGGTGCAGAAGGAATTTCTTCAAGCATAGCATGTTTCTAACCTCATGAATCTTTATTTCACTGAAAGAAGAAGGATAAGCTAGACTTGGCAAACTGGCACCCTATTTCCCTTAATAATACCGGTACTAAGATATTTACTAAAATAATGGCTAATCAACTAGGGGAAGTTGCCTCTGAGGTAATCTCCTCTTAGAAATTTAGCCTTGTCCCCAAGCGGTCAATATGTGACAATATTCAAACTGGCGCCATTGTCTGCCAATCTCTAGCTACTGAGCGCTTGTGTTCTTAGACCAACGAAAAGCCTATAATAGGGTCAACTGGGACTACCTTAAGGCCTGCCTTCACCAGTTCCACCTCCTCCAGGTTTTCTGTTGAGCAATGTTGCTCACCAAATTGGCCATGATGGCAGTGCAGGCCCAAGTTTCATCACTTATTTGGTTTTCCTTCAAAGGGGTCTCTGTCAGGATTACCCTCTGAGCCCTCTTGTATACAGCTTCAGCTCAACCCACTTCTTCACAGTGTTAATGCATGCATTTCTGGTGTTCAGTCGAGAGGACAAGCAACAGTCAGGATGCTTGTTTTCATTGATGATTTAGTGGTTGGGGTGTCTAGCAACTATGATGCACTCAAATTGGAGTCTACTATCTGGGGATATTCCAGGGTCAGTAATGCTGCTCTCAATGCATCCAAAACTGAAATCATTCTCCTTGATAGATACTGAGATTGCTGGTAACCAGCGTCCATCAATCATAGTGATCCAGCTGCTTGGTCTCTTCTCAGCTTACCTAGGCGGTCACCCCAATTCACTCCTCTCATGCTCCCTTTTGTATCCAGACCCACCGATGGTCCAGTGCGCCACCTGGGAGTATGGCTAAAGGTGGGTGGGTACGCCACTTTAATAATGAGTACTGTATATTAGATAACGTCAAAAAGCGCATTGTATCCCTACAGGCTCATGAGACCAGGCTAGACAAGCAGGGTAGTGCATGCCAACGCTATTCTTCTGTCAAAAGTATGGTATGCTGCCCATTCCATCGCATTTTCCCCCTCCTTCTATGATTCTTTGCACGCCCTGATACAAGGGTGGCTTTGGCTAGGTCGCCCTCCCCCTGTGCGACTGGAGGTCCTCTTTGGCCCACACCAAAGTGGTGTTATGGGTCTGCTCAACTACATGGGCCATAACTCCAGAATCCTTAGCACATGGATTGCTTCAGTGGCCAACCCCACACTCCTGGCCCAGCACTGGTCGTGCGCGGCATGCTCCAACTTTTCCTGCGCCCTTGGCCTCCACAACCCCATCCTCCCTAATTCTCTTTGTACCTATATGGCCTCTCACCTCTCTGCTGCAGGCCTGCATGGGACCCTGCCCACCTTTAACGGATCCTATTTAATATGTGGAGTGCAGAATGGAGGATCATTGTAAGTGGCCACACTTCTCAGAGGGGTCGCCCTACTCCCCATTTCAAGCGGAATGTCCAAGGGCAAGTCGTCCTAAACATTTTTGGTACCCTTTTGTCCCTACCATTTCCCATGTTGATTATCTTAACAAGTTGGACATCCCATACTCCCTAGAAACCAAGAAAGAAATCTGGAGGTACACCCACCACCCACTTTTACAGTCACAGGTTTGTTCCAATGTGTGGCGTTGCCTGAAGCGGGTATACCACACTGCAGAGCATTCCAACGCTTCTCATTATTCATGTGTTGTGTGACCAACATGGGACTTTGATACACCATTTGAAAGATTTTCCGCCCTTATAAGCAAACTGTCGTGAAGTTCAGCGTCTCTTTTTTCAGTAACAAAAACTGTCTTTCAGCCTGTTTAATGACATCTTCGCCATTTCCTTAACTTCAAATCCACCACTCCCCCACGTCATAATTATGGCGTTCATATTGTGGACAATACACATAGTTGTCCTTAACGCCATCTCTGGTTCTACTCCCACCCTCCAGGAAGCTGTGCATCGCTTCCATTCACACCTTACAAAACAGATCTAAGCCTGGTTGTTTGGCCATTAGCCATCCAGCCAATGACATTTGTCTCACCCTGGTTCCCTGTATGGTTCCTCACCCTGGACCCTTTCCTTCATATGTGCTCATTAAAGGCGCAAGCCTTTTCTCATGGTACCCCTATTCCTTCCACTGGCGTTCCCGCTGGCAACAGGAGGTAGCTTTGGCTCCTTAGGGGTGCCGCTCATGTATCTTGGTGCTTGATTGTTGTTATTTTTCAGAAGTGCCCTTCCCATGGTCGGCTTTCCCCAAAAAAATTATAATCTTTATTTCACTGATCCTAGGTTTAAGCCTCCCCCAATCTCAACAACCTCATCTTGGAATTTTAACAGCTTTTGGGCCAAATTTGTGGCTCATTTTTCAAATAGTAAACTGTCATGTACTTAGCTCAGGAATTTGATTTTTCACCTTTGCCAATCCCTAATAGTTTGAGGCCAATATAAGGGCTTCATCCTATTACACATAGAAATTGTCAGGACTTGCACATCTGAGTAAAATTCACAACACAAATTAAACTAAGAAGAATTTGGCATGGAAACCTGGAAGGTTAGCATCAATATCCCTTAACAAGAAAGAGATTGACTATTTTCATTAAGTTACAAGGAAGAAGGATGGCATTGCAGGAGATGGTAAGGAGATGAAGTGAATACATATGGGGATTTCATAGACAATATGGTAGAACTTTAGATTATAATGAACCTAGCTGAGGTACATTAAGTTTATAGGAGCAAATTTTTAGTTGAGGATAATTAACAGATTAAGTAAATGGACTGTGTAAAATTGAACCAAATCTTTAGAAACAAACATAAGATTGAACATAGGTGACCATAAAGGGAAACCATAGTATAAGACAATATCTCAGAAGAGTTCTTTTTATAGGTTGTTAGAAAGTTTGTATGACCACATTATCCAGCTTGTCCTAGATTAGACGTAGATTTAGGTATCAAAAATAATTAGTACAGTTTTTTAGCGTGTCTATTAAGCTTTTTGAAGTTTTTATAATTTATAATTAGTTTACAAACTGTTGATTGGCGATAGTTTCCAACCATATTAATTATTGTAATTCACAAAGAATTATTTCCAATGTCAGTTATAATTATGTTCAACCTGGGAACATTGCTAACAATGTTTATATATTTAAATTGACTTTTGGAATGATCACTTACTTGTACTTGAATAGTTGGTAGTAACTGCTGGTTTGTATCTGTTATTGTAGTGTAAGGAATTTGCTCTTAGGATGTCATTTTTCCGGTGCACAAATATTAGCACATAACAAAACCAAATATGTTTGATGACAGTAACCTAAGAAAAAATGGTATAAATGAAAACTCTATATCAGCAATAAAGTGTATACTTAATAAAACAAGAAAGTACACCATAGTATACAGTACTTCCAGTGACTCAGAGGCTCACCATATTAAACTTTATAGTAAGCTAAAGGTAGCTACCTAGAAAAAAGGACTTCCTTCCATATGGCAATTTCTTTCAGATATGCCTTCTCTAATCAAGTTCTCATTGGTGCTTTTCATAATTGCTAAGCATCACTTTAGAGGTGTAGACTACTAGCATAATATCAAAAAGGCCAAGAAAGCAAGTGAATAGATTATGGGGCATTTTTTTAATAAAAATACTATGTTAGTTGTAATCAAAAATACCTCCAAATGGTCATAATAGATATATGTACTTCATTATTAGATATTTTATGCCAGCGCAGGGCAAAGTAGCAGTTAATTAATGTACTACAAGTTGAGATTTGACAACTAAGGCCATGGGCTCCAAAGATCAGTAATTTAATTATTTAAGAGTTGCACCAGGGAAATTAAGGCTTAATTCCGTCATTGTAATGTCTAATGAATGACAGCCCTGGCAAATTTTACAAAGGTAAACTGATACAACTTTGGCAACAATAAAGTTGGGTCCACAAGTTAGGTAAATTATAAAATTTATCAAACCCTCTATTTAACTTTTAGCTAATATATAAATTAGATAAATAAATATAGCATATACCTGATGGCTGGTCAAACTAACTAAACATAGCGTTTTATTTATATAACTTAATGGATAATCATTTGGGGCTAGCTAGGTTTGAAATACTTTTTTATCAGGGATAAACTGAAAAGAAATTCTTGGACTAATTTTATATACTTTAGGCAATTATTGCTTAGTTAAGCATGGTAGTAATGTCTGCTATTATACACATGTAATATAATACTTTATTAAATATATGTAGGCCTTATATAAGTATCAAAAAAACAAGATCTTAATATTTGTTTTATATTTTATTTCTTATTTAGAGTTTAATTTAAATATCCTTGTTTACTTCTCGTTACCTGAAATTAGGTGGAAAAAAATCTAGTAATAGGATACCTGAGTGAGGTTGAAATCACAAATAAAAAACTCAACTAGATAGTTGTCTTTATAAAACTAGCCTACCTTTATTCTTACACTTCAGTCAAATCAAGCTTTGCAGTAAACCTCACCAAAAAGTATACATGAGTGCTCAATACAGGGGTAATTGAGTATTATTAAACACATAAAGCAAACTGGGAGTGTTGAGCACTATGGAAAGCTTTCAGAACAGATTCACAAAAATTTTGGAAAAAACTAGAATTTGTTAACCAGAACAAGTTATAATATGAAACACAGGATGATTTAACAAATCTAGATGCCCAGGTTACTACGAAAGGGAGAGAAGTTTTATTTAGTAGCAAAAGCCAACAAAAAATTATATGGCAAATTTCCTTTTTGAATAAAGAAAGAAACGGAAGTTATTAGGACTCTCTCTTTTTCTTCAATTAATTATTCAATTGAATAAAAAAAATTAATAAAAAGTTTTACGCTTAATCAGCTTTTTTTGCCCATGCCACTCCAAGATTATGTTGCCGCGACTAATGCCCACTACATCTTCATGGGGAAGCAGTGTGCCACCTCCTGGCATTTATCAGCCACTTCCAAAACGCGCTTGGCTGGCCCAGCTAGCCTTCAAAAACTTCTAGTCACTAAGTCCTGCCGAGAGACCTAGCCTACCACATTGTTGATCCAGGCGGTTATTTGGAGTCCCCTGGTACTCCATTGCAGTAATTTTCAATTTGGCCTTCAGGTTGAGTATGCAAACCTCTTCCCCTACGCAAGTGCAGACATCATCAAGATGGCTACAAAATTTTATAAGCCTTCCAGATTTCTATATTTTCATCTATTCAAAGGGTACTTTGACCTCAGCTTTCTTGCAAAGACCACTTTATGTCAGTAGGACAGCTGCTTTTAGTTTATAAGAACACCCATCTCAAACATCTAAACTTGCCTTCAGGATGAGGTCATGCTGGTGGTCCAGTTTGCTGGATTGCCCTCCCACCTCTCCCCAAATGCCTATTTAATGAGATCACAAATGTGTTGGCTATTTACTGCGCTGACCCCATTTCTAGTTTTTGATTCCCAATGGCGCCAATCATCTCACAGAGCACTGTGCATTTGCAACAATCTGCACTCTCCATTGCAAAACCTATCTCACAACATCCAAACGTCCTGTTCAGATCTGCCCCTGATCATATCTCTTGGCATGCACAAAAAACAGCTAATCCATCTTTTCCCTTGTGTTTGGTTTGACTATTTAAAGTGCAAGTGTCCATAGGTTTCCGCTAAAGTTACTTCTGCTGATCCTCCCTTTAGGCGTCAGCTCTGCTACTGTATCACCAAAAAATTTTGAATGTGGATCATTCCTCCCCCACCCTCAACTGCTGCAGGTGCTGCTCCTACACTCCACCCAACCGGAGCTCAACAACTCAAACTATTAGTGAGCATACTGCTTCTTAAGCGCTGGAAGAGTTGTCATGGTCTATTGTGAGCGGCCAATCAGATCCTGCCACCCAAATAACTCCTGTTGTGGTCCCAACACTGGCCAAATCCTTTTGAAGTTCTCAAATGGATTGATAACAAAGAGTGGACCTACAGAATCAAACATGACTTTCGTTGGCCTAAATTTTCACACATTTATCCAATTCAAATCCCTTGCTGCCATTTCCATCTTTTTTAAGGGTATCTACTATATAAAATTGTACATCAAATGGATGTCAAAGCAGAAGCTGCCCCTTTTTAACTCTATCCTCCACTAGTCCTTCCATGTGGCAATGAAGTCACTTTGTGAAGGGATTTTAATACCTAACTTTTCCTAATTCACATGGTGGCGCTAAATTTAATATTGAAAATCTCACATTTTCTGCTGGTTGCACATGCATTATGTGGCAAGAGGGGGGATGTGTTGTAATTTTTACTAACCTTTCCAGATGCCTAGGTTAGCTGTGGATTGCCAGGGGATAATTCCTTTTAGCAAGTGAATTGAATATCAGTTGAAACCGATTTTATGTTAATAATGTTTGGGGGATTTTAAGTAATTATTCAGGTTCAGATCTGTTGGGATTAATCCGGTTTATGCTTAAGATCTCATTGGGCAGAGTTGCTGACAAAATGAGGTAATCTGTAGTTGATCATTGATTAACTATCAGGTGTACCAATTGGGTTTGGTCAAGTTTCATCACTTATTGATTGAGAATTTAAGTACCAGTTGCTAGGTGAGTGATGTCTCCTGAAACTAGTGACTCATTCAGTTGGATTTGCAACCTACTATAATGGGTAAAGAGTCCCATTTCCTAAGCAGGTCGTTAGCCAAATAGGTTTGTTTTCTGGGATCAAGCGGGAAACGCTAGGGACACATTTTCTGGATCTTTCCATTTTAAATCTCGAGGTTGTCTGATGGAGGAATCTTAAAAAGATGGAGAAGACCATTGTTGGTGAGAAGTCAGAGGGAAGTTCAACATCAACGGCTGCTGTTTCTAGGCTGAGGTGCCAAATGAGGGTTGGGCGCTGAATTCCCTCTAAAAATTCCCTTACAATTCACATTAATAAAAAAAGAGATTTCATTAAAAAGATTTCATTAAGTTAAATAAAGTTTTTACCTATTGAAAGAAAGGAGTTCTTCCATTTGGACATAAGCTCTATTCATCTTAAGTAAATTATTGTTGTTGTATACAATAATTAGGGACTCTTTTGTAGCATAAAGAGTAAGGATTGCGTATCCTAGAAGAGAAGTTGAACTTAGAAGAGAATCTCCGCAGACACTGTGTGACAAGAAAGTCTGGAAACCTTTAAGGTTGAGAGTAGATCAAGTTAGACTGATCAGTGAAGAAGTCCTTATATTTGACATCACAAGTATTTTGTGGATTAATACAGGTCTAGCGTTGGACCATATTGGGTTTATTTATATAGCTACAGATAATGTTTGTCACAAAAACATCAATCACTATCAATTATTATCAAGCAATGCAGATCGTGCACTTTTCAAACCTGTGCATCTAACTAATGGGAGCTATTGGTCATTAACAATTAAGGAATAGTTTCCAATTTTAACAATTGGTTCTCACTCCAGGGGGTAGTTGACTGAGATATTGCAATCAGGGAGCTAGGTAGGGTAAGCTGGGGCCTTCACGTGGCATGACTGAGGAAATCTTGGGGAACATGGGTGAGTAGCCAACACCTTAATACAGAGAGGCACTTTTGAAGGGTCCTGTAGTGGCTTGGAAGAAAGTGTGAGATGGAAGCTAATGACTGTGACCTAACCTGTTCTTGCGGGTGCTTATACTCTCCTTCAGGGGGGAATATGGGCAGGAAGGGGGAGGCAAGAGTTGGGCATATCGTCTGTCACACTACTTTCCTATGAGGCGGGGCGCTGCAAAAGCAGGTCTTAGTGACAAGGGTGGGCAATCCTGATTGTCTGGGCTTCAGCTCACTTGTCTATAATAATCACCGAGGTTTTCTAGTTTGGCCTGAAACCTGGATAGCGGCTAGTATCTTACATGGGCTTACACTGCTGAAGCAAAAGGCGAGAGCACTCACGTACCAAATTGATGGACTGACCTGAAAGGGATGCGATGGTTCCTACACAAAAATGGCCCAGAGAGCAAACTTCGTCACAAAAACAAACCAGAGAGACCAACTCCATTAACAAAGCAACAGTGGGGGTGGCCCCTGGTGCAAAGAAGGCCCCAGTCTCCTTTGCAGCGGTAACTAATGGATTTGGGATCAGAAACAAGTTTTAGGAAGCGGGGAACTCTGGCCCCTCCAAGGATCTGATGGCGAGCATGGTGGAGAGCCTCAATAGGGTTCACGCCGTGGAAGTGAATACTGGTTGTTTGAAGGAGATGCTCATGGTCAGGGTGTTTAAGTTGTGTGGGTTCTCCCCACTCCATATTTCACGTTTGGCTTGTGGGTTGAAAATTATGACCTTCCAGTCTAAGCTTCAAAAGGAACAGGTTTTGGCTGCCAGTTTGAGCACAAAGAACGAGGAGGCCGTATGTCTTGACATTGGCACTGAGATTGGAAGATTCATTATGAGGGATGTACCACCTGTTGTCACTAGAGGGGCCATGATGTCTCAGCTTAGAGGCTTTGGCAGAGTGATCTATTTTAATGAGAACAAGCTGGTAAATAATCTGAAGCAGAAGGATTGTAGCTTGAAAAGTTCACCGTGGGATATGGGGACTGGGTTTTGAAAGTTGAACTATCAAAGTCATATGGGGAGTTGCCTCGTTCAGTCACTGTGGGAACCTGGATTGTCCCTGTGGTACAGCTGGAAAGAAGCTTCTTGTGTGGTGAGAAGGGGCACATCAGAGCCAAATTTCCTCAGGTTCAACCTCCTGCGGCAGTGGCCAAGCCTAACGGGCCTAGAAAGGGGGGTCCTTCCATGGGGCCACCGGAAAAGGAGCTGCTAGTGACCAGGAAGGTGTTGGATAAGCTAAAAGAGTTGTCAGCTAAGGCAAAGAAGGCGGCGACGGCTGGAAACGCCAATCCGGAGGTGGTGAATGAGGTGCTGAAAAGTTCCAGAAAGGTCAGAAAGGAGTTGAGGCAGACTCAGAAGGCGCAGGAAGCTGTTAGACTCCAAATCGAGCTAATTTGTGCTTTCTACCAATCCGCAAAGGATATTTTTTAAATAGCTGCTTCCCAAATGGATGGGTTTCTCCCCATCACTTGATCGTGTAAGAGGCGGCGACCATTCAGGATGTGGGTGGGATGTAGCACGCGAGTCCTGTAGGGGAGAGGCGGAGGTGAGGGAGGTGCTACCTGCTATTAATGTTAGGCCAGTACCTCTTAACCCAATGCCTCCAACCAAAGCAGAGGGGTCTATCAAGGACCCTGGCAATGTTTAGATTCTGGAGGCTGCTGTGGCTGAGCAGTCACCAGCCTCAGACCAGTCTAGTACTGGAAAGTAGAGGAAGAAGCGTGGTCCCGCTAAACCAGTTGAGGTAGAAGAGGATGGGAACCCCCCAGATCCTGACATTGAAGCCTCTTCAGTTTTGAGCCTATAGCAATCAGGATTGAATTTTCTAACGCACAGAGTCTGAATGTCCTCAGGCAGCGACAGCAAGTGAAACACCTATTGCAACAACATGGGATAGATATTGGCTTCCTCACTTTGACTAAGTCCAAATCTGTGGTGGAAGAAGATCAGGTTTACCATTTTCCCCTGAATCAATCATTTTACTCTCACTAGGTGAATCAACCGAACTCAGACTCACCCTTAGGGAGGGAAAGAGGGAGGGGGAGAAACCAAAGGGGTATTTTGGTCTGGTGGGTGGACAAGGTTTAGGTGTTGGATAAAAGGTATTAGTTCCTGGAAGAGCAGTGGCAGTAATGTCACAGTTTTGGAGAGGAATCAATTTGGTTTATTGGCATATATGCGCCCAATTCTGGGTCTGAAAGGAAGGCTTTATCCAGAAGGTCAGCATGAGGATCCATGAGGAAGGCATGGGGGGTCAGTAGTGCTGGGAGGAGACATTAACTGTGTTTGCTTTAGGGATGACAGGGTTTAGGATTTAAGAAATTAAAGTTCTGATCCTAAAGCCCATGAGTTGGCCAGTTTAATGATCGACCTTGGCCTACTAGATGTGTGGAGAGCGGGCCATGGTGAGGAGGGGGAAACTGAGTGGACTCACGTTTAGAGGGATCATTTCTCCCGCATTGATCTTGTGCCAGTGCCCAGACTCTCCTGAGTCGCTGCAAGTTGATTTTATGAAATCATGATCCTGGTGCTTCAGACCACAGGTCCCTTGAACTGCAGATCATTGACCCTTGGGTTGCTTCTGTGTGGAAAGGGATCTGGAGACTGAACCCTGAACTCCTGAAGTGGAGTCCACTTCAGGATATCATGAGGAAGAAGGTGATGTGGTAGAGAAGCCAGATTGTGGGGAAGCCAGATGCGCCAGGAAAATGGCTGCAAATGAAGGCTGATATCAAGATGGCTTGTGAAATCTTTGGGAGGCAGCTAGGGGCCATGCGTTTGAGGTATAAAACCTTATAGAGGGCTTTGAGAGTACCTGCAAGCAGGCTGCGGTCATGAGGGTATATGCCTACATGGCCAAGGCTGAATTGTATGCAACATCAATGGTAGCCTTCATGGTGGATCGCCTTAAACAAAGGAAGTATAGGTGGGATGAGGATTATAACAGCAATGTGGCTCTACTCCGCAAGGCAGTAGGGGCATTCATACCCTCATCAAGGATCTTGTCACTTTGTGATGAGGGAGTTGAGGTGAGGGATGCAGATCTCAAGGATGAAGTGGCCAAGTCCTAGTATATGAACCTTTATGGACCCTCGGAGAATTACCTGGAGTCATCCAAAGTATTCACAAGCGTACTGGAGGTACTGCTAAAGGAGATTTAGCACCAACTATGTAGCAAGGTCCACAAGTCAGAGGTGTCAGACGCCATCCACAAATGAAAGAATGACAAGGCTCCTGGAGAGGATGGGTTGATCCTTAAGATTTACAACTTATTTTATGAAGAAATGTCTGAGATGCTTATGGAGCTCTACAATCAACATCTAGTCTCTGGTGGAATTGAGCTGGCGATTTCAAAAAGTGTGGTGGTGGCGTTATATGAGAAGGCGATCCCTCCCTCATGGGTAACTATCAGCCTTTGGCTCTTCTTAACGTTGACTCTAAGATCTTATTGAAGATCCTAATCAATCAACTAAAGAGGGTTGTAGTAAGTGTTTTCAGAAAGAATAGAATGGGTTTATCCAAAGACGCTCAATTACCGACAATCTGATGCTGCTTCACCTGATAGAAGAGTGATCAAGTAAACAGTATGACCAATGGGGGTGGCTACTGATATTGATCAATAGAAGGAGTATGATCGTGTGAGTCATGAGTTTCTTTTAGAAGTGTTAAGTGGGTTGGAATAAAGGGGCATTTGCCAAGTCTTCTTAAAGAAATTTATGAGGAGCCTCATAGGTTGTCAAAGTCAATGGGGTCCTCTTCCACCCTTTTAAGGTGTGTAGGGGCGTGCGTCAGGGAGACCCACTATCTCCCTTGTTGTTTGTTCTTGCAATAGAGACCTTTTCAGTTGCTCTCAGGAAGTTGGACAAGAGGAAACTTACCATCAACGGTAAGGAGTAATCATTCAATGTTTGGGGATGATATGTGGATTTATGTTTCATCGGAGGAGGAGGAGAAGGTAGTGATAAACATTCTGAAGATGTACCAGAACGCAAGCAACGCAAAGGTCAATCTTTCGAAATACAGGGCTTGGCCCATCAGCAGAACAGTGACGTTGTGTGTGGCGCCAAAGAGCTTGATTTCTTGGATGGCAACAGGGAGGAGTTTCTGTACCTTGGGTGTCCAATCCCTGGGCAGGCATTGTCATAAAAAATTTGGCTCAAACTTGAAGCAGACCTTAAAAAGCGGCTTGGAAATGTCAATGGCCTAATCTTTCTTATTGGGGCATGGCCAATGTCATAAGCACTTTTATTCTTTCCAGACTATGGTACAATGCCAGATTTGCTCCACCACCGGCATCTTCCATCAGAAGAATACAGAGTTCAATTATCCAGTTCATTTGGCGAGGGCGGGCATCAAAAATTAGTTTCTCTAACTTATATCAGGAGGTTAGTAAGGGGGTCATTATTCTGATTAACTTCAGGAGTATGATCAAAGCATTTTAGCTGAAGTGGATTGCATGGGTCGCTCTAGAGGCAAAATCCACTTTTTGGGCTCCAATATTGGAGGACTACCTCTCTAAGTCTTGCAAAGACAGTTCAAACAAGTACGTTAATGTCAGCTGGGGCATCAATCAAGGGGCCATTCCAAGCACAGGGAACCTATCAGGCTACTGGAAGGTTTACTTTAAAGCTTGGGCAGGCAACAAGGGTAGATTGGAGGATGGAGAGTGGAGCATCAAAAGAATCCAGCGATTCCCTTTTGGAGATGATCTTGGGGCATGACATAGAACCTCGTCTGCATAAGGCCTTCAAGCACTTTATTGGGGTAAACCCGGGGGGACCTCCTTGATGGCTATCGCTGAAGAGTGCTTAGGGTGGAAGCAGCTAATAATGTTTCCAATGCCTCCAAGGTGCTTGCCAGGATTTCTACCCAAATGGCAGATTCAGATGCGTCAGATGATGGGGATCAATCCCAATCCAACTAAAAGACCCTTTCTTTTGTTGGAGAATATCTCCAATGAAAGTTGACAATTATCAAAGTCAGAGATCAACCCTGAATGACATGGTCGAATCATGCTCCCTTGGAGCTACCCAACCTTTGGGTTAAAACCTGAGCCATGAGACAAGCACGAGCAATTCAACCAAGATACTTGGGCTTCCACCGAGTCCCCAATTCATTTATTTTAGATCTAAGCTTGGACTTAATAGATTTACCCCAATTAACCTCTATGTTTACCCTTATATAGCTGGTAGTGAGCTAATAAACTTTACGCTTTTTCTTCTTCCAGCAATTTTAAGTAAAAATTGGTCTATTTTACTAGATATTGTCTCTTCAGATAAAGTATCTGGAAAAAGACTTCTCAACTAAGAGAAGCAAAAACAGGCATCCCAACACCCTGAAACTTCGGGTCCCCTGGCCTCTAATTATTGAGGGTTATGAGGTATTACACCCGTGGTCTCAACAAAACTGGCGCTCCCTGCCAGGTACACCCTGAGTTTTCAGTGAAAAATGAAATGAAAAATACCAATTTGACGTGCAATATCTTTTTAGATCAAGAACGCCTTAGAGTCTTGACTAAGTTACCTGCTATGATGCATGGGTTGGAGCAACAAATTCTTGCCCTTGAACAACACAAACTCGAACTTTGAGATGCAACTACTGAGCTCAAAAGCGAAATTTGTCAGTTATCCCATCTCGTTGCCATCAAGTCAGCCCTTTGTGCCACCCATGATTTGAAAGATTTAATAGTTAAGATATTAACACCTTAAAAACTAAAGTGGACGCCCTCCACCCTCATGATGCTTTTAGTAATATTAGTTTCTTTTTAAGTGTAAACGTCCCCCTGATGTCAGTGCACATTATTTAGCCTTTAACCCCACCAGTGGCACATTCAAACCATCATTCAAAGAGAAGTATGTCTCAGGCGAAGGGAAAACCTTCTCTTTCTTATTTTGTTATGAAAATGGTATGGAAGAAGCCACTGGCACCCAGCGACTCAAACACCTAACTAACTGTCTTAGTCGCATGGCTCAAGAAATTATGGTCCATATTCTGATGCATTGCTGTACTTTTACTAATGCCAAGAATGCTTTTCTTCAAATTTGGGAGCGACTAAACCTTAACTAACCAAAAACAGACCTTTATGGGTATCATCCTTAATTGGGGGGAACTATCAGCAAATTTACCCACCGTTTTTACCTTGAAGCACAAACTCTGGTTGCAGGGAATTATCTTACGTTAGATGATGCCATCACTTCTGCATTTTCAGTGTTTAAAAAGATGTCTAATCTCTTACTTCATCTTAAAGAGGTGAAGTCTAACTTAACGTCCCTCCTTCATATTAAAGCGGCTATATTGGAAATTCTGTCCAAACTACATAGACCCGGGGGGCACCTCGTTTTAACAACAATAAGCCCAGGTCCCAAGTTTTGGCATTACACCCCCTGATTCGCCTACACCTGAATTATACTGCACTCATTGCAAAAGAAACAACCACTATAGCAGACTACCACATCCTTCAACGTAAGTAGTCAAAAGATTAGTCAGTATAGGGCAATAGGCTCCCTATTCTGACGGAAAACAAGTGCCTCAAGACCCTTGCTCTAGTTCTAGCTGTAACCCAAGTAAATCTGGTTGTTTTGTGTTAGCTGCCCCGTCAGAAGTTAAAGCACCTCTGTCTATTCAAGGAAATAGAAACCTCCAGCTTTCTTTACTTTTATGCTGGTCAGTTACCCAAACAAAGTTTTGGTGGTCAGCTCTTCTGTAGAAAGCCAAGCCTTGGCAGATAAAACTTTTAAATGCATCTAACAACCCTGAGCTAGGCACAGCAAAATTATCCGCTTGCCTCACTGCAAATCCTTAATGACAGTCTATAGGTATTAACTCCCAATTTGCATCATTTGTGGTTCAAGTCCAAGTAGTAGTCCATAAGGCTAAAGTCTTGGCGATAATTGCCACTAATTCTCCAGTTAACGTTATTACGCCCAGATTATCCAAAAGATAAAAAAGACTCCAGACTTTATTCACAAAGCTGAATATGGGATGGCAGGTAGTCAGTCTGCTAAGGCGATAGGAGCCTATCCAGCTTTACCCCTTCATTTTGGGAAGTTATTAGTATCTGCCCCCACCGTTGCACTAGAAAACAATAACTATAATTTGTTCATTGGGGTCTAACTGATGCGGAAGTTTAATTGCATCATCAACCACAAGGAAAAATACCTATCCCTACTAGGGTATCATATTCTGTTAGTATTGGAACATACCATCAAAGATAAAGGAGCCCCTAAAAATGGACATGATTTCAGTAATCCCTAACTCTTCAAAAGGAATTAGCAAAAAGATCAGCAAAACTTCAAGTCAATAATATTTACTTGTTCAAACCTGTGTCTAAACAATGGGTGTCTTATGTAAGACCATAAGCTCAAACTGACGTCATATTAGAGGGACATCAGCAAGTCGGACATGGGAGAATTCAGAAAACCTAACAGTGGCTTAAAACTCAATGTTATTGGGAGGGAATGCTTGTTTCTATCCAGGATGTATTGGAGTCCTGCCTGGTATGTAAAAGCCAAGCCAGACCTAATCCCTGATCACAATATCCAGTGGTCCTACCCTGTAAACCATTCCACACTATTAACATTGATGTTGTGGGACCTCTCCCTTGAGCCTCTATTGGTCATCAGTTTCTCCTACTAGCCGTGGACCATCTAACTAATTGGATCGAGGCCATATCACTCCCCACCACTTTGGCAAAGGCTACCGCCACGTTTTTGTATAATAGGATTATCACCCAGCATGGGTGCCTGATGTCTTTCTTTCTGATAATGGACAAAATTTCCGCTTAATGCTGGTGAAATATTTAGCCAACCTTATGGGAACCACACAGATATTCTCCACCCCCTACCATCCTGCAACCAATGGAATGGTAGAGCGGGTAAATGTTACTCAAACTGCAACCCTCCAGAAAATGGCCATGACTGACCCCCTTCACTGGCTCCAATATTTTCCAAGTGCAATTCTGGCCTATTGGATTAGTTACCATCGAATTATTAAGATGTCACCATTCCAAGTGTTGTTCAGCAAAAATCCCCATCTGCCTTCCAACATCCAGTAAATGCTCAACTGAGCTTCTTCTGAAGCACCAGAAGTCTCTTTGTGAAGTATTGTAAATGAAAATATAAAAATTTAGGTCCTTGCTGCTGAAACTTATCCACTATTACCAGTAGAGAAACTTCTCAAATTAATGATAAGCATGATCCCCTACGTACCTTCCAACCTTGTGACCTCGTCCTATTCTATCATCACCAACCTGGAGGTCGTGATCAAAATTTAGGCACCAACTGGACAGGTCCTTACCAAGTCATATTTAGATGGGGCAATTTACACTCGATTATAGAGGTTGTTCAGGGCACTGTCATAAACTTTGTACATAGTTGCTTTCTCCGTCTGTATCCCTCCTGCACTAAGATCTAGAGGGGGATACTGTCAGAATTCTACCCAAATGGCAGATTTGGATGCGTCAGATGACGGGAATAAATCCTAATCTGACCAAAAAGCCCAAACTTATGTTGGGGATAGTCCCCATTGAAAGTTTACAATTATCAAAGTTTGAGATCAACCTCAAATGACAAGGTTGAATCATGCTCCCTTGGAACTACCCTACCTTGGGGTTCATAACTGAGCTATGAAACTAGCACAAGCAATTTAACCAAGATAATTGGACTGCCACTGAATCCCCAATTTGTTTATTTTAGATCTAAGCTTGGGCTATTTAGATTTTCCTAATTAACCTCCCCAACTACCATTATATAGCTGGTATTGAGCTATAAACTTTACGCTTTTTCTCCTTTTAAAAATTTTAAGTAAAAATTGGTCTATTTTTATTATAAATTATCTCTTTGGATAAAGTATCTGGAAAAAGACTTCCTGACTAAGAGAAGAAAAAACGGACAATCAAACACCCTGAAACTTCGTGTCTCTGGCCACAAATTATTAAGGATATGAGGTATTTCACCTGTGGTCCCAACAGTGCTGGTAAGGAAGGCATGGGATGTTGTGGAAGCTACTGAACTTCCATTTTGCTGGAGGGAAGCAATTCCTTCTCTGAATGCATTAGAGGCTGGGGAAACCTGTTCAGAAGATCATGGAGGGCAGGATCAGTGGGTGTTCCCACAAGGAAGAAAAGGCTGAAGATAACCCAGATGTGAAAACCTCTTCGTTCTTCACGACTGGCTCAAGGTGGGAGATGGTAGTGGTGTCTGCCTCTCATAATCACAACCTCCATGTTCTGGAAGTTACAAGACAGAGATTTTCTTGATGTACTTGTCCCAGATAACTTGCAAAATGTGACTTGGCCTGATGGACCTGTGGGGGAGGAGGGTTAAATGATGCTGGTCTATACCAGTATAGAACTTTCTCTTTCAACTCCGCAGCAACATCATGGTCACTGGGGTGTCTCTGCAGAAGTAGAGTAAGCATAAGGAGGATTACCTTCTGTATGCCTGTAAGGTATGCGGAGGGGAGGAGATGGCAAAGCACATCTTCGCAGAGTGTCCGGTAACAGATGCTGTGTGGAGTAATGCTCTACTATGGCATGAAGCGTACCAACCAGGGTGTAAAATTTCTGTGGTCATCTTGCATGGCCAGAGATCCTGACTGAGTATGCCCTTCCAAGTCTGCTTGCAGAAAGAAGGGTTCAGGGTCTGGTGCATGATATATAGGGTGACGTATGGTCTATGGATTGCCAGAAACCAGCGTTGCTTCCCTTCAGAAGGAAACCAGGCAACAAGCTCCCTGGCCTTAGTCAAGCGATGGCTAGAAATAACTGTAGAAAGCTATGGCAATCCACTTTTTCAAAAGTAAGTCCAACTTAATGGTCAGTCTGGTCTCATTTCTCGCATTAAGTAATGGGAGGCATACATCTGAACTGGCTGGGTAGCCTTTGCTGCATGGTATACCAAACAATGAGGAATATAGAACTTTTGGGTTAGTGTGAGCCACCCCACCCCGCGGTTGGGCCCAAATCTGTGGTGCATAGATTTGCGCAGCCCCAATGCGGTTTGGGGCAGTACCCCAGGTTTCATCCTGCAAAGTTGACTGCACTGTGTGCCATAACAGGCACACAGA
Source organism: Massospora cicadina (assembly GCA_022478985.1). Classification (NCBI taxonomy): domain Eukaryota; kingdom Fungi; phylum Entomophthoromycota; class Entomophthoromycetes; order Entomophthorales; family Entomophthoraceae; genus Massospora; species Massospora cicadina. The sequence continues at coordinate 86,829 of JAKSZP010010677.1, forward strand.
AAACTCAAAGATACGCCAATCAAGATGTCATACAAGTACGAGTTAAGAAAACTTAGGATGGTTTTGGAAACCATCAACAAGAACGCTTTTAAATCAGCCAATCATCAAGAATTTGCTTCCTTGGAGGAGAGAGCCACTAAGGTCGAGGAAGGATTTATAGATGTTTCTATTTTTAGCAATGAGTTACTAGGGAAAGTAACGTCATTTAAGAATAAAGAAGGCTATTAAGTTTGAGAAGTTTTATTCTTGAAAACTATATGCGAAGTGGATTGAATTCAATTGCACTGACTCAGCTCAGACATGGAGCGACTATTGAAACAAGTCAAAAATATGAAGAATGAGAGATGTGAATGAGAACCTTACGTGGTGACTGACGCCAAAGAAAAGACCCCTAGAACTCCAGTTGGGAGTTCAACTATTCTCTTGTATATGCACACCACATTTACAGCCATTTTGGAGATGACCCCTATAATTACTCCTCAAGTCAGTCAGGTAGCTGAGAGAGAGTAACGTCTAGAGAAACTTTGAAGTAATTTAAAAAACGCCGAAATTACCCTTATTTCATCAAAATAACGCCCCCGCTTTCTTTAATTGTTCAACATGACTATGTTTGGGTATGGCAATCACCAGAAAGCTTTGATGGTGATGAATTATTTGGACACTGCCTGTCCTAGCTTGGTGTTACCTCGTCTAGAGGGGGACAGCTAGCCTTACTTGGAGGCCAAGGCTGCCAAATGAAAGAGTTTGGAAGTCCCACGCATATATCAAAATTCAAACAGCAATTCATGGGAATCCAATTCCAGAAGGATGAGACCTTAGAAAGTTTCGCTGATCAATTCTACCAAGAATTAATGACTTTGGTTGGACATAAGTACTGGACAATTTTGACATATGGATCACATTATAAGTGGCATATTGGCCTTATCACAATTTACATCAAATGATGTTCTCCATATTAGCAACCATAATTACCACCTCACAAATGTTAGATCATTTGAAGATACTAGGAGCCACATTTGAGGATATTAAATAATTCTTAAAGCTGAGTCCAGTTAGAATTCGAATCCTACAAAGGTGAGTGAGAAAGCTAAGGATTCCAAAAATTAAACTGTGCCATTAAAAAACCCTGAGGAGATCAAGAGGACAGATAAGAAAGACAAATGCTGTCATCAGTGCAAAGGAAAAGGGACACTTAGCTGCTCAATGCTATAGCAAGAAGCCAAAGGAGCAGATCAATGTGGTCCAGGCAAAAGAGGCCAGACCGGCAAAAAATTTAGGAAAAGGGCCTGCAGCCAAGATGGATGTTGGAATTTCAGATGACCACATAATCCAACCTTTTAAACGATTATTAAATTTAAAGATTAAGTTGTAGTTGTATAGGATCAACAACAGCGGCCAATTGATGGGATTATTGGGCATCATCCTTAATGATATTAAAGGTCGCCAACTGATGAGATTATCGTCAGGCATCATTCTCAATAATATTGGAAGTTGCTGAATGATGAGATTATTTTTGGCAATAATCCCTGACGAAATCAAGCAATAACTTAATATAGGAGCAGCACCCAATAGTCAAATTATAGGGGATTGTTCAAGGCGGAATGAATGGGGAGTCATCAGAAACTACCAAAGCATTCTAACGCCAGAAGTAGAGAGTATAATTGTCATTAGATAAAACAATTGGTTTTGAGTTCCTAATACTAATTTTTTGGTCGCCAAACAGCTAAGGATTATGCTGCCTAAGAAACTCAAGGCAATGGTACCTGATTAGATTTGGTGTAACACTTGAGGGTCAAACCAGTATAGGAGCACAAATAATTCCCAGCGGACAGCTGAAAAGTTGTTTCGATTTTAACTATAAACCCCCCATATTCCCTAATAAAAGTATATTAAAATTTGATAATAACTCGGTTTTATACAGTAGTTGTTTAACATTACTATTAAAGGAAGAGTGCAATGATCAAATATCATTAAGTTGGTCTTATCAAATTCTCTGCTTGGCTTTGCAAGAAGGGAATAGGGAAAGTGTTCCCTACCAGTACCAGAACATCTTCAAGATGAAGAAGCGCAAGTTTAGCGTTGGACAATTCACTCAACGTGTCTTTTGGGCAATCAACAATAACAATAGTCTTCATAAATACTATTGCCCCAGTTTATTAATTTCAGACAAGCAATTAACGCAAGGATCCATGAATATGTGCAGTTGAAATCTAGGGCCAGAAGCAAGCAACCATCCAAGAGCCCAGATTTCAACATTGCTACTCACTACATGGGGTAGTTGAGTTGTCAAAAGCCAATTTAAACAATAATGTCTTATAAGGAAGAGCTTTGGAAGTTCTGGGCGGAACTACAGGCCATCAATCAAAATGTGCTCATATTGGCATCTCAAGCCAATGTTAATCCTTAGAGGAGCATGTGATCAAGGCGGAAGAAATTCTCAAACACGTAATAACAGTGAATAACGACCTGTGTGGAAAAGTTGCCTCTTTGAAACGGAAAGAGGGCAAAATTGTTAAAGAAATTTTATCTCAAAAAAACTGAATAAAAAGTGGATCAAGAATGTATCTGGTGGTTTCATGAGGAGATAGCAAAAATGACAAAGCGTATTGAGGAATTGTAAAAACACAAATCTGATTGTGAACAATTTGAGGTGAATGAGGCTGATGAAAAGGCATGCAAAACTCCAATTGGGACGACCTCTCCGCCCCAAAATATGCCCAATCCATTTGCTGGTGTTTCAGAAATGACTCTCAAAGCTACTCCTATGGCTTCTCAAGTAGCTGGGCAAGGATCTTCTATGAGAGGAGCAACTGAGGAATTTCAAAATAAGCCAAAATTTCCCACCTTTCACCAGGATAACGCCCTGGCATTTTTCTGACTATTCAAGATGACCATGTTTGGTTATGTGGACCATCAAAAAATGACTAAGTAATGAGCTGTCTTAGCACTGATTGCCATAATCTGGTGCTACCCCACCTCAATGGGGACAACTGGTCATATGCAGAAGCAGAAGCAGCGATTATGTTGGAGTTTGGAAGCCCTATTTGGATGGCAAATCATAAACAAGAATTTATAGGTATATAATTCTGCAAGAATGAGACCCTGGCTAGTTTTGCCGATCAGTTTTACCAAGAATCCCAGATCTTGGCAGGGGCAAAAGTGCTTACAGACTTTGATTCATGCATAGCCATGCAGGCGGAGCTTAAGTCCTACCGCAAATTGCATCAGATTATGGCAGCAGCACTAGTAACTGAAATAATAACCTCACAGATGGTGGACCTTATGAAGATGTTGGGAGCAAGTTTTGATGAGCCCAATCAATTTTATGATGAAATTACAACTGAGAATAATCAAACTATGGTGGAATTAGAATATGATGTTTTAGAGAACGTTGAAAAAGGCGTTATTCAACAAAATCAAGTCATAATGGGGAAACCCCCTGTTAATTCTTGGCGTAAAGTCTTGATTCCAATAAGTCAGTTTGCACATGGTATTAGCCACTGGGCAACCAAATCAGATAATATGAAGATCGCTGACTCTTAATAAAAACTTATTAAACTTTTACAGGGAGCTATCGCCCCTTATTTTGACCTTAATTAATTTACTAATATGCAGACCTCTCTGCAAAAACCTAATTTTTGAAAGAAGTCCTTCTATCAATCCTCCGTGTGACTCCTTATATCTCAATTCCTCAAGCTGAATGCATCCTTGGCTTGGTAGTCTTCTATTCATTTTCCCTTTTAATTAAAACTCTCATTTATATTGAATCTTGGCATAATTCCCACATTATTGCCAATTGGTCAACATTTTAATCGACCATTATTTGTATACCTCTTTTTGTCAATCTTGAGACTTGTCTCAATTCCCCTCCAATATGCAGTGTAGTTAGCATATCACCCAGTCATACTAACTTCCCAACATTACCCCCCTTTGACTAGATGATATGCTCTTACTGTTTGTATGTTCAGAGGAACTTTGTGTGAACTCACTTGATTATCTGACCCCCTGCGGGTTTTTTGATGGTGTAGACATCCATGCCAGCATTCTTAATTATCTCTAACGGGCCAACCCAGATGCTGGAGAGCATTTTTTTCCTCCAAAAAGCATGCTGATCATGGAATAAAACATGGTCCCCTACGGCGAACAGCGGAAGTCTACTTCTTCTCTTCTGATTGGCTGCCTTATCGCGAATCTTCTTAGCCAAACTGATAGAATAGGCTTCCATTTGCAGCTTGATCAATCTATACATAAGGGTCTTCAAATATTGCTGGGGGTCCACCCCAGCAGTATCCTCTACATAAGAGTAAAGCAAGGCAGGCAGAGCTGGATGTCCACCATACAGAAGTTGGAACAGGCTCTTTCCAGTGGAAGAATGATAGCAGATATTATATGTGAACACAGCTGCAGGTAGAAGGGCGCTCTATTCTGAGGGTCAATCCTTCACCAATTTATGGAGTATGTTCACTACAGTTCCGTTAACCTGCTCCACCATTCAATTTGATTCAAGATGATATGGGGGTGGTCAAAACCCTGCAGATCGCCATCAACTTGTTCAACTTCAGCAGAATGTGCAAAGTGAAATCGGTTTTTTTATCTATTAAAATGAAATGCGGGCAGCCATGTCGCTGTATAATATTTCCATAATAAACTTGGCAGTGGTGACCGCGCCCAAGTCATTAATGGCCCTGGCCTCCACCCATCGAGCCAAATGATCAATGGTGATGATTATATACTTAGATCTATTGACGCTAGTTGTTAGAGGTCCCACTACATCAATGGAAACGGTGTGCCAGGCGAACTGGGGTTTAACCAGCTAGTATGTGGTTTTCTTGTGGAATGGTTTTTCCACCTGATACTGATGGCAACAACTAACCATTTCCAATATGTCATAATGCATGCTCTGCTAGTTATATCAGGGTCACAAAAACTCCAGCGTTTTCCACAATCCTCCATGGCTACAGCCCGATGAGCATCCATGATAATTGCATTCTGGATGAAGGTTTAGGGAAACTCAACGTTGTGTCTCCAATACGCTTATATAGTTCTCCCCCACACAGGAAGCTATCCACCCTGAGCTGTCTAATACCTTGATCTTATGCAGCGGCACATCCTGGTATTTGTTCACCACCATCTTCTCATAGATCATGTCAGCTAAATCCGTTGTGATAGCTACCATTGGCAGCCTAGAAAGACAATCCACATTTTGATGTTTTGCTCCCAGATGGTGTATAATCTCGAAATCATACATCTGGAGCTTCAGTGCCCACCGTGCGAGTCACCCTTCCAGTTCACACAGATTCTGCAGCCAACGAAAGGAAGCGTGGTCCATCAAAACTTGGAATTGTACCCCATGAAGATATACCCAAAACTGTTTGTAAACGTAGATCACTGCTAAACACTCTTGCTCAGTAATGGTGTAGTTCCGTTCATGACAGTGTAATCTTCAACTGAAAATATGACAGGATGCTCTACGCCATCGTCATCCTTCTGAGATAATATGGCCCCTATAGTGGAGAGGGAAGCATCCATTTGAACTATGAACTGTTTGTTGAAGTTGGGATATTGTAAAATGAGTGCACTTGCTAACGCTGTTCGCAACATGTTGAAAGCATTCTGGCATCGTTCATCCAATTGAAAGAGGAGTTTTTCTTTAACAACTCGAAAAGTGGGGCCCCAATACAACTGAAATAGGGAATGAACTGTTGGTAGTACCTGACTATCCCCAAAAACTCTTTGATGTTCTGCTTACCACCTGGGCGAGTCATCTTGCTTATTGCTTCTACCTTACTGGCTGTGGTTTAAGCCCATTTAAATACATGATGAATGCGAAGTATTCCAATTGTTCTTTAAAAAATGGCACTTCCAAGGCTTAATTTTATCTTAGCGGTCACAAGGCGTCGAAACACTTGTTCTAAATGGACAAGTGTTCAGTAAATGTCCATGAGAACATGTTGATATTGTTGAGATAAGCTAAAACTCATAACAGCTTTAAATCACCTAGAATTGTATCCATGGCATGCTGGAACGTAGCTGGGGCGTTGCACAACCACTTAGGACATGTGAGTTGGCTGGAATAACCCTCTTGAAGTAATAGTAGAGCATTTCTCCCATTCTGCAGATTGCAATCTGATATGCCAGTACCCCGAGATCAGATCCATGGCAGAGAATTAGTATGCCTCTCCCAATTGATCCAACGCATCATCAATCTGCAGAAGAGGGTAAGAATCCTTCTTTGTTACATTATTGAGTTTATGATAGTCAATAACCACTCGATTTGTGCTATCTTTTTTCTTTACAATTAGCACTGGTGATGCCCACGGACTGTTTGACAGTTCTAACATCCCCTGCATGATAAGTTTTTCCACCTCATTGGAGATGACCTCCTCCACTGCTTAGGAACATCTAATAGTTCACGATTAATAGGAGGGTGATCCCCTGTACCTATCCAATGTACCACCCCTTGAGCGTACCCCAAATCATGATCTTCATGTGCAAAAATATTAAGATACTTTTCAAATAATGCCATAGCCTGTTCTTGTTGTTCCGCCAATAATCCAGTAAGCGCTTCCCACAAAAACATGGTCAATATGCTGAGCGGAGAGCTTGTCAGTAGTCTTGGATCCTCCCAGGAGCCAAAGTCATGAATACGGTGGACTTCCTCTATAAGAACAAAGTGTAAGTAAGCCACCACTTGGTGCCGCTGGATCGTTATTGTCTCCTTCTGTAAATTTTCTAGCAGCACTTTCACTTCTCCATTCCCAGGTAGCAGTAGCCCTGTAGCCACATATGGTTTCAGTTGAGAGTGCTGGTATGGAGCCATGATTTCTCCATAAAGCCCTTTAGGGACATCAATTTCAAGTCCAGTCCCTAATATGCACTGATGTCCTAATGGTAGGCTCAAATTGCTTGTTTCGCGAAGCGTTATCCCTTTGTACTCATAAATTGGGTTGTGGAGGACCCTGGTCTGCCGCTTCAGTCATCTATAACGAACAGGAATCACTTTGTCGCTGTATGCTAAATTGATTTAGCTAGAGCAGAATGGTTCTGTTTGGATTCCACAAGAGGTAAAATAAACAGAAATCTATTGTACTAGAATTTTAAGAGTTTCCTCCACCATGTTTATCATGACACCAAATTTCTCATAAATGCTGCGCAGATTAAAATGTCATAGTTGTTATTTGGCTGAACCACTGCTGGAGCGGAAACCTGGACTGACCCAAATCATAAGGGCAATGCATTATATACTCCTTCAGACACAGTGCTATGCATCCCTGAAGTTCTGTATAATACTAGATGGTCCACATCTGGTTTTAGCAGAAGCTTAGCCACCAGCTGGGTAGAGACTATGTTTACAGGGACTCCCATGTCAATGATAGCGCGGATTTTTGTGTTTTGAACGAAAATGTCGCAATAAGTACATTCTGAGTAAGAGGAACCCCAGTGAGTATTACGTGTACATCCAAAGGCTTTGTGTTAATTAAAAATGAGGAAATGCCCTTTCTGATTGGAGGATACTAATTGACGATTTTCTCCACCAAAATGGCTAGTTAACCCCTACTAGAGAGGCAGTGACCGTTGAGGGATCCGCGTTACTTGTGCTGGTCTGTTCCAAGATCTTCCATGCATATGGCTTCTGAGCATCCTGGTCGAACTTGGGGCTTGGGAGTGAATTTTACTTTTGAAACTGGAAGCAGGGGTACTTGACGGAAGTTGTTGATATAACAATTCATCTGATTGAGTTCCAAATTCTACCCAAGTAGAAGCTTGTGAATCGTTAGGGACAAGTGAATTGAACCTAGCGGAGGTAGAGCGTCCCATCTCTACTCTGCTTGAGCTTTTCCCTGCTCAGTTTCCTCAGTTGGCATCGCATACACTCATGTTTTACTAGAGCAGTTTGCTGCAAATTCCCTCTTCATCTGCACTGGAAGCAAGTATTCATGAGAGGTTCACATATATAGCATGCACCAGAAGGACCAGTGCAAAAATTAACGGTATGTTTCTAAGGTCGTGAACAAACTGGCAGATTGTACCTAGGCCAAAAAGGATTCGCAGATCTGTATGATGAACAAATAGGTTCCGTCAGTTGATAGCTTAGTCGCTGTAGCCCATACTCTGAAGATTCTAGTATGGGGATAGCAGAGGGTTTTTTGGCTATATTAGGGGCGCTGATCATGGCAGAGAGTTGATGTAAGGTATTCATCATTTGAATAAGTCCTGCATCTCCATCCAAAACATGAGACATAACATTATATAGTTCCCAATATGGTTTGATGGCCGCCATTATTTCTATACAAACATCCTCAGTGGATAGAATGTTAGCTCTGATTAGTACATGTGCTTCAACTGAGAAACGTTCGGCAAAATCTAACAGGGTCTCGTTTTGGTGAAATTGTATAGTCAGGAAGTTGGCTTCCCGTTGGGCCATCTTGGATGCACCCCCGAACAGCTTTAGAACAATCACTTTAATTTCTTCATAGTATTCCGAGCTGTTTGGAAGGTAGCCGGTAACTTAATCAGCGCTTTCCACATGGAGAGAGCAGACATTAACAGTTTTGCTTTTTGCCAACCAGAAGCCCATTCCACAGCTTATTTAAATTGCTTGAAGTAACTGTGTAGATTACCGTAATGACTGAAAGGAGGTAATCTTTTGATCCACGCAGCTTCGCCTTTCTCCAGGCTCCTGCAGCAAGGATCAGGTGAATTGGTTCCGGAGCAACTAAGGGAACTGCCCCCTTGTGAATTATCATACAGTTGGCCGGTTGAACTCAAATCTGGCGTAATGAACTTGAAGGAAGTAGAGTCACGCGGAGAATACGTTTCAGCACCTGATGGATATTCATTAGTGGATCCATAGCGTTCTTCCCCAAAATTACCACTAACTGCACTATTCCCCCCAGCTCTGGCATACTCTGCAAAATTCTCGTTGATCAACTGCTCTGCTTTAACCAAATGGCATCTACACCGTCCATCCTGGAAATTCTGTTGCAGTGTTGCATATTGATACTTCAACTCCCATCAATATTCCCACTCCTCATGCAACTTCTTTTCCTCTGCTTGTAGTCATGAGAGGACACCTTCAATTGTAATCTGCATATGGGCGTGCTGCTGGCTAGCATTATCCGCTTGTTGATTAACATCATTTATTTGGGTAAGAGGGAAGCTTATTCCTGTACCAATCCTTCATTGGCCCATCAAAGGGTATCAAGTCATTCCTGCATGTCAGCATACTCTCATGTCTCATGGATCAGAAGAGTGAAAACTTGACGCCGCTCAGCCTGGCTAACAGCTTCTAATTGTGTAACCTGACGAATTAGCTGGAGATATTCAGGGGACGTTGACCAAAGGATAAGCGCGTTATCAGCCGTTTGCTGACAACTCCATTTGATATGAAGTTGGTTTACCTCAGCTGATACAAACCTGACTTGATCCGCCACTTGCTGTTACACCAGTGTTATTTTTCTTTAAGCTGAGCAATTATGGCCTCGAGTGCTTCCACCCATTCAGTTAAGTCCATCATAAAGTGCTCATTATTGTTTCCTAACGTTGTGACATCCCAAATCCATTCCGTCAATAAGCCATGCTGATCCAACAGTTTGTCAATTACCTAAGATAACTCAAGATTTAACTGTGGTACCAACATGTCCAATCAATGGCGGATGTTCTCAACACAGTGGTCCATTTGCCCAACCGCCCCCTGTACCTTCAAAAAAGAGCAATTGAGGAAGTCTAGCAAGAGGCGAATATTGTTTTGCTGTGCTCAAGTGAACTGCATCACATCACCAATCTCTATATTGTGGCGAGCCAACACATGCAGTAGCTGGCGAATAGATGGTTGCACATAAACGATTAGATATTCCTCAATTCTGTGGGTACCAAGGTGGTGAGTCAACCCCATTGTAGTTGCATCCAGATAGGACATGTACATGGTGTAGCGATTTTGTTGGTCTCGTTGGTTATAAAACAGATTCAAGGCATACTTCCCCGCCTCAACTTCATATAATTGATATCCACATAACAGCCACTCCATAATATTTTGCAGCTGCTGATGAGTTACATTTGTGGAGTGCCCTGGGTGTTTGGCCGTCAGCTCAGGGAAGTTCTCTAGTTGAATATTGATCACAACTTCATCATTAACCAGTTCATTCACAGTGAATTATATTGGTTCATTATTAGGTGACTCCAGTGCTTCTTCTGCATGATGTGTGAAAAATCCAATAAATGGTGACATAAGAAAATGAGGGCTCGTCATCATATTACAATTTAAATAACTAAAGTTGACCAATGGCCCCTTGTAGTGAGCACCACTTTTAATTTTTAGCGTAGAGTCTATATTCCGCTGAGTCAGTTTGCACAGGGTATTAGCCACTGGGCAACCAAATCAGACGATATGAAGATCACCAATTCTTAATAAAAACTTAATAAACTTTTACATGGAGCTACCGCCCCTTATTTCGACCTTTATTATTTTACTAATATTCAGACCTCTCTGCAACAACCTAATTTCCAATAGAAGTCCTTTTATCAATTCTCTGTGTGACTCTTTATATCTCAATTCCAAAAGTTGGATGCATCCTTGGCTAGGTATTCTTTTATTCACTTTCCCTTTTATTGAAAACTATCATTTATATTGAATTTCAGCGTAATTCTTATGTTCTCACCAATTGGTTAATATTTCAATTGACTATTATTTGTATACCTCTTTTCTGTCAATATTGAGACTCATCTTGATTCCCCCTCTGATCCGCCGGTATGGTTAGCATATCATCCAGTCATATCAACTTCCTGACACTCCCAATGAATCTAAGTGAAAGGATAAATTTAGCCACTAATGGAAATATTGAGCGATGGGACAATTTGCCATCCAAAATTGTGAGAAGAAATCACGATGATTTGTGAATGTTGTTACTCCTCAAGAGGAGGAAGAAATGCCCAAAATTTGGAAAAAGGCCTTGCAGTCTAGATTTGGAACTATCAAGCACTGCAAGAGAACCTGTTCCACCAGATATCTACTTGGAATAAAGGCATCAGCAGGGCCAGCTTTGGTTGTAACTGGGTCCAGCGTGAGAAGTCCCAAGGCATTAGATGAGAACAAAATGAGAGGCAATTAGTTAGAGAGTAGTGGATTAAGTCAGTTGAACTTAAATTAGTCAATTAATGAGAAAGGCAAGGAATGCTGAAACTTTTTGTCCAATCCAGATGACTTTAGCAAAGAAAAATGCTATCAAATTAATCTGTGCGAGTATTGGATCATTTACAGATCTATCAGCAGAATTAATAAAACGTTTGAGTTGGCTATTAAAGCTGAGAAATAGGATCAGATCTAGACAAATATGGATAGAGAAAAATGGATCAAGTTAATTTGTTGCTTAGGGGATCATGTACAGATCTATTGGCAGAGTTAATCTGAATGTTTGAGTCAACAAATAATGATGGAGAAAAAGTTAAAAAAGAAAAACGAGCTGGATGCCTATGAATGGACCAGTTGAAATTATTAAGTCAGCAAATAATGCATATATGATCAAGAATATTAAAAATGGTCAAATAGTCAATAGGGCCACACAAAATACTTAAAGTATTGGGCTTAAAAATATATATAAATATGAAAAAAGATAAAAAGATAAAAGATGTATAAAAAATATAAAACTAAAAAATATATTAAAAATTGAATTTATTTCTTTGGGCAGTGATGCATCTGGTGATATTCGCACCTAATAAGCATGAAGGAAGGGATAAAATAACAGGCACGAGTCTTAAGAGGTTGGCAGGATCAGGACAGGCTAAAACTAGATCTTCCGGAATAGTCCCTATCAACAAAATGGTGAAACCCATCCTGGGGTTGGTACAGGTGGTAAAGTGCTAATGTGACCCATCCTGGGGTTTATACAGGTTGACTATGGAGTCACAAAATCCTGTCCTGGGGTTGCTACAGGTGGCAAGATGCCAACGAGACCCATCCTGTGGTTTGTACAGGTGGACAAGTTGACCTTTTAGCAAGGATGCAAAGATGGGACTGGAACAGCATGATGTTGTGGGAACTGCACTTGAGAAGAGGTGGCAATAGGTAGCAACCAAGCATAAATAAATCATCAAAAAATGATCAGAGCATATGGGCATTAGGTGCAGACTGAGATGTGCTCCAATGAGGAAATGGAGATATGATTAACCAAATATGAGCTCAAGCTAAGGCGGCTTCCATCCCTGAGGGTTCTATCTTCCGTTGGATAGTCTGGTCAAGAGGGGAAATATGTTGGAATCTCAGATGACCACATAATCCAACCTTTTAACCAATTAATAAATTTGACAATTAAGTTATAATCATATAGGATTGGCAACAGTGGCCCATTGATGAGATTAGCATCGGGCATAATCCCTGATGGTATTAGAGGTCACTGACTGATGAGATTATAGTCAGGCATCATCCCCAATGATATTAGAAGTCACTTACTGATGAGATTATTGACAGCAATCATCCCTGACAAAGTCAAGTAATAATTTGTATGGGAGCAACACCCAATAATCAAATTATAGGGAATTGTTCAGAGCGGAATGAATGGGGAGTCATCAGAAACTACCAAAGCATTCTAACGCCAGAAGTAGAGAGTATAATTGTCATTAGATAAAACAATTGGTTTTGAGTTCCTAATACTAATTTTTTGGTCGCCAAACAGCTAAGGATTATGCTGCCTAAGAAACTCAAGGCAATGGTACCTGATTAGATTTGGTATAACACTTGAGGGTCAAACCAGTATAGGAGCACAAATAATTTCCAGCGGACAGCTGAAAAGTTGTGTTTCGATTTTAACTATAAAACCCCCCAAATATTCCTAATAAAAGTAGATTAAAATTTGATAATAACTCGGTTTTATACAGTAGTTGTTTAACATTACTCTTAAAGGAAGAGTGCAATGATCAAATATCATTAAGTTGGTCTTATCAAATTCTCTGCTTGGCTCTGCAAGAAGGGAATAGGGAAAGTGTTCCCTACCAGTACCAGAACATCTTCAAGATGAAGAAGCGCAAGTTTAGCGCTGGACAATTCACTCAACGTGTCTTTTGGGCAATCAACAATAACAATAGTCTTCATAATACTATTGCCCCAGTTTATTAAAACAAACAATCAACGCAAGGATCCACAAATCTATGCAGTTGATATCTAGGGCCAGAAGCGAGCGACCATCCAAGTGCCCATATTTTAACAATGGGGAACAGTCTAGAGCTCGGTTAAAACTGTTCCCCCCAAAATCTTAAATGAAGAAATTGAGATTAGTGATATGTTTATCAATGATAACACACTGGACCAATTTTATCAAGTGGGCAATTTATATGTCAATGCAGTAACCAGATCCCTGAGCAAAGGGGTTTGACCTCAAAATAATCAAGGAAGTCACTCACCTATATGCATGCCAACTAGCAGATAAGATTTGATCTGCAGAGAACCCAGAAGATCTGAATTAGGTCAAATTAGATGAGGCAAACCTTCTATCCCCTTAGCACGATTAAAGAATCAATTCCTGATCTGTTGGTGAAAAACTTTTCAAACCCTCAATTTAGCAAAAAGTGCCACTATACACATAGTAAAAGTAAGTTACAATATCTGAGTGTATGTATATTGATTGTCAAGATTATGATATGACTGGACGATAAGCCCTAAAGAATAATGGCGGATTAGCAAGAATCAGGCGACTAGTATTTTAACTACAAGTATTTGAGTGCCTTGAAATAAGGCAATATTGGGATAAAAAGGATTATAATTGGATCACCTATAAATAAGGAGATAGGCAATGTTAACATTTGTTAAATATTAATTTAGACCGCCTCAAGCAAGGTGATAGGGAATAAAAGGGTATCATTCCAAAACCAATAAGATAAATCTGAACAGGATAGTCTAAGCCAAGGGAAGGTATCATCTGTAGTCGCTGATATGTAATCAAGATGGGGCGATTTAAAGAGGAGGTTTTTAGTAGCTTTGAGAGAGAGGAACAGCAAAAAATCTCTGCATTTATTAATTAATTAAAAGTCATTGGGGCAATTGTCTATATTTTAAGATATTTTCAAGTGTGTTAGCAGGACCAATGATCCCAATATTGCCATATGTTGTTCAGTGGGTTCAACCTGTGCAACCCTTACAGCATATCCCAACGGTATCACCCAAAATTTATAACAATGGTGCTCATTACAGGGGGCTCATTGATCGACCACTAAAAATAAAATTCTCCAGTTGCTAGCCATGTCTCACAGGCTTGATTTTCTGGAAATCTTCATGAAGTACTGCATAAGTCAACTTTGAGGAACTCAAACTCACTTTATATGTTATGCTCAAAAAACAGGATGAACTCCTTCAAGAGCAGAATGAAATTATGCACCAGCTCAACAGCACTTCTAGCCAAATGAAAATTCTGGGACAACAAAACAAGCATCTTGCTGATCATTTAGTTGACACTATTGAATGATTGCATTGCGCAGAGCGAAAATTGAACAGTACCTCCCAGCCTCTCATTGGGAAGAGGAAAAAGGACAAGGGGCTGCTTGAGGAGAACTATACAACAAGGAATATGATGCTGGCAGGAGCTACTACACCCAGGAGGGCAGCTCCTGATATGGTTATAAATTGGAGAGCCAATTCCCTCAAATGAGTGCAGTGCTGCCCACTGCAGAGGCTCACACTATCCCCAAAGCAGTGGACATCCCAACCTCTGCAGGGCCAGCTCCTCATCGAGACTGCTTATGGGTTTTAACTCATTCCTTAGTATGCCCCAAAAAGCTGCATCTATTAGCAGGATGAGGAGGTCTATATTGAGAAGCCGCCTCCATTTGATCACAATGGGAATATCCACAGATTCTTTAAACATTTTGAGTTTGCAGCAGAAGGCGCCTCAGATCAGCATAAAGCTAAACTGTTGATATCTGCCTTGGATGTTGGGTGTGCCAATCAAGTTACCTGCTACCTTCCAAGCAGCTCTATTACCTACCAAGAAGTGAAGGATACTGTGCTACAACTGTTTAGGGGTTCCTCAAAAATGTCGCAGCAAAAGGTGGAGTTCTTGACTATTTAGTTCCACTGTAAGGAGACCCTCAAAGCGTTTGCTGATTGGCTTACAGCAGAAGCTCATGTGTTGATTGATGCAGGAGTTTTAGTGGAAGCTGGCGTGTGTATTACAATGTCCTCTGTGGTAAAGCCATACCGTGAGCTTTACAATGGCATTTCTCCAATTTTGGATGACAACCTTCCCCTGCTAAAATTGTTCAGTTCTTGCGCCATATATCCGCTAACTTCCCTCCACCCAATACATAGCGGAAACATACCACCATCGCTGACCCTCTTATTCAGGAGAATACTCTTGTCCTGCTCACATTCCGCCTAGTAACCCTGGCCTTACTATAATTCTGTGACTCATGCTCAGCTGAATTTACTCCTAACAGTCTAACTTCCGTTCCAGCCCCGTTTATGAAAATTTCCAGCAGCCTAACTACTGACCTGGACCTAGTTACGTCAAGTTACAGCAATCATCCTATTGACCTGGCCCTGATTATGCTGATCGCCAGCAACTAAGCTATCTACCTGGGACCTCTTATTAGAACCAAGGAAATGGTTCCTATGGGGTAAAATTTTTGAATGTGGTCTCCCTGGCCACTTGGCATGGAGTTGCCCTAAACGTCATGTTCACTATGTGCAACAAGATTAATACTAGGGAAAGATGGAGCAGAATAGAGATGGGACTCTCTACCTCCAATATCCAAACCCAAATGTCTTAACTGAATCAGAGGTAGTATATCCAGAGGAAGTCCCTCTTTACAATGAGGAGATTTTATACCAGCAACCAGTTGGAGGAGTGAACATATTGACACAAGAGCAATCCAAGGCCATGGCGTATGAAGGACCTCAGGAGCAACCAAAGCTGTACGCCTTCCAAATGTTTGACCAAGCTTCCTCAGATAAGCTGTATCATGTCGTCAATGTGCCCACCCCAAAAGGAGTAAAGACGCCTTTCTGGTAAACACTATTGTTAAAGAATACATCAAAGTCAGTGAGAGGATTATGTATTTTCTTGGGAAAAGAGATCCCATAAATGTTCACGTATTAAACAGTCAATATTCTTCTTATTCTGGTTATACATACTGTGACATTTTTGTAGCGAAAAATGGAGTTTGCTCTATGATAGATACAGGCGCTCCAGTCAAGATAGTTTCTAATAAGTTGATGTAAAAGTTGACATTAAAGCCTGATGAGGACCATTGAATGGTGTATGGGACTGCTGGAGCAAAAAGCACAGTCTCTGAGGGAGCTTAAGCGCGTCACCTTTGAGGTTTGGCTTAATTGTCACTTTGGCTCTGGCAATAGTGCCACTTACAGTAACTACGACCTGTTGATTGGAACTGCTTTCCTGAAGCACTTCAGGCCTGTCATTGATATGACGGAGGAAACCTTTGAAATTCTGGGGCAGTGGATCCCAATTTACTTTACCTCTAGCAGAATGCCAAAGGATCCGGTGCACATGGGCCATATCAGTCTTGCATACAGTGATGGGGTGAGTCCAGTTTGCTATCATCAACTAAAAATCAAGACTCGGCCCCTTCCCCAGTAGATATGCGAATATCAAGGGCTACCTCTCCGAGCTGCTAGGCCTATATCTATTCCTTCCAGACACCAAGACATAGTGAACACTGAGTTAGAGGTGGAAGTTCCAGCCAGGCTCTATGGGGAGGTCATTCGTCCCTATCAGCAAATGTGTCTTTGGCCTCATGTGGCTCCAGGGATTATAACCTAGGCCATGGAGAGATCAAGGTTTTGTTAGAGAATCCACAAAACGAACCAATGCAAATCCGCTGACACCAAATAGTGATTTATTTACACATGACTCCAATTGAGGAGGCCCTTCAGGTAATAAGTCTAGTTTGTTTGATAGATTTGGTCTAATTATCGAGTTGCTGCCCAGCGTAATGACAGTGGTACTTCAGGAGAATTTAATAGCTTATCAGAAGAACAAAAAGACCAAGTGATAGATTTATTCCAGAAATATAAGGAGATTTTTGCTGTTGACAACCACGATTTAGGGTGTGCTCAGGGGGTGGTCCATTGATTGGACACAGTAGTTCATCCTACCGTCAGATCTTGGCCAATCTGCCGCTTGTGGGCAGATGAAGACATTGTCACTGAGTAAATAGATAAGTTGCTGGAGCAAGAAAGTCTCAAATCGTTCAAGAGTCTGTGGGATTTTCCAGTTCTGATTGTAAAAAAGAAGGACGGCACCAACAAGGTGGTGATAGATTACCAGAAGCTCAACAGTATTACAAAGAAGGGCTCATTTTCTTTACCTCATATTGACTATGCTTTGGTTTAGTTAGGGGTAGCTCGTTACTTCTCATTGATGGATTTGATATTCAGTTATTGGCAAATTGAGTTGCCAAGGGCGGAACAGGAGAAATGCGCCATAATCACATCCAAAGGACTTTTCCAACTGACACATATGCCACAAGCGCTGTGTAATGCCCCGGCTACATTCCAACGAGCCATGGACACTATCCTTGGTGACCTGAAACAGTCATGTGTCCTCGTATACCTTGACAATACCAATGTTTTATCTTAAACCTTTTCTGAGCACCTTGATCATCTAGAAGCACTATTCCGCCAGCTCACTGAGGCGAATATCAAGATAAAGCCTCAAAAATGTAATTCTCCAAGTACCAGTTGGAATTTCTGGGGTTCGTGGTAGACTCCAAGGAGTTGAAGCCACAGCTGGCAAAGGTGGAGGCCATCTGAAAAATGAATATACCAAATAGTAATCATGACATACATGTATTTTTGGGAATAGTCAGCTACTACCAGCGCTTCATCCCTAACTTCAGCTGTATTGGGGGGTCGAATTTTAGTTGTTAAAAAGGATGCCATGTTTGAATGGATGGGACTCCGTTAATGCTCCTTTGACACACTTTGGATGGAGCTAATCAGTGCACCGGTGCTATGCTATCCAAACTTCGATTGAGAGTTTGTCATTCAGATGAATGCGTCCTTCCTGCTATTGGGGCGGTCCTTTCTCAGAAAGATAATGGGGAGAGGAACATCCATTGTGTACTGCAGTCGAAGCCTGAACTGCTATAAGCATAATTATAATGTGAATGAGTGGGAGTGCTAGAGTTAATATACACATATAAACAATTTAGGGTCTATTGCATGGGGTGAAGTTTAAAATTATAATGGATTATGCATGGTTACGTTGGTTGCAGAACCTCAAGGAGCCTGAAGGGCGTCTAGCCCAATGGGCCCTCAAACTTCAGGCTTATGACTTTGAGATCCTCTACCAACCAGGAGCAAAACATCAGAACGCTGACTGCTTATCTAGATTGCCAACCATGCTGTGATGGTGGACTCAGAGATGTGATGTAAAATAAGATGCTCAGCGTAAAACATGACAACGAACCGCCCCAAGTCTTAAAATCATTAATTGATATGCAAACAATATACCTTCCAACGGAATAAGGAAATGTACAAGAGAGTTGGAAATTCTACAATGAACTTTGCGCAACTCTCAGCACGGTATGCTATTATTGTGAGTACTCATAAGGCAGTCAGATATTGTGGGGTGCACAAGACAATGTAACTGTTGCGCCCTAGGTTTTACTGGGAAAGCATGAACTTTGATGTGCTTGAAAGCATTTCTGTTACCACCAGTGCCAAATGGAAAATCCATTCCGCTGAAGATTTCATTCCAGTTAATGAAGCCCACATTTTACTTGGCATACAGTTTCCCTTGATGTCATTGGCCCTCTACCAATGGGTGCTAACCAGTCCAAGTGCATTCTGGTGGCTATTGACCGCTTGCCAGGTGGGTTGAAGCACAGATATATAGTATTTTGGGGCAGTCACAGTGGCAAAGTTTATAAAGGAATGTATTATCCAGCAAAATGGCTGCCCTCAGTTTATTATTACTGATAATGGAACCAACTTCAACTCACATATCCTTCCAAAATTGAATGAGCTAATGGGCATCTGCGGGTTCTGATGCCCTCATACCACTCTGAGTCCAATGGGTTGGTTGAACGGTTCAATGGGACATTGAAAATCCTCCAGAAGCTGGTAACCAATAGACCCTCTGATTGGAGTTTTCCCCTGTCTACTGCCATTTTTGCTTATAACATTAGCTATCATTCTGCCACAGGGAAGAACCCCTTTCAATTACTATATGTATGACACCTTGATCTTCCAGCATTGCTCTATTCATGCATAAAAGATACCAGCGGAATGGATCCCCACTGTTACTTGACTAATTTAGCTAACACGCTGATCATATTGCAAATAGAAGTGTACTTTTTTAGCTTGGCCAAAAAGATCAAGATTAGTCTGCCAATCAGGTATGGCATATCAGGGTAGCTCAGTCCCTAGAAGGTGAGATGGTATTGTTCCATGACTAGCACAAGTTTAGGTGAAAACACAAGTTGGCCAAAATTTGTATTAGTCTGCTCAAAGTAATTGAGAAAACGGGTGTTGACGGCTACACCATCAAAGACCCAGTGAGTGGTCAAATCATTAATTGAGTGCACACAAAGTTTCTTGATGCCTATAAACAGTAGGAGACTTATTGTCCATTCAGAGGGAGGTAATGTCGAGATTTTGATATGACTGGATAATAAGCATGAAGAGTTATGGCAGATTGGCGAGAATCCACCAACTAAGATTTTAATTATGAGTATTCATGAGCCTTGAAATGAGGTGATATTGGGATATAACAAATTATTATTGGATCACCTATAAATAAGGCAATAAGGCAATGTCGACATTTAATTAATACTAATTTAGATTGCCTCAAACTAAGGCAATAGAGAATTTAAGAAAACCATTTTGAAAACAAGATACGGTTGAACAACCTTTCTTTCCACTCGGCATAACTTTCTGAGCCATATTACACAAATTTATAAAACAAATCAAATTCGCCTGTAGTATTTTCGCTCTGATGTCCTCAGATTCTCCACCAGCTGCTCCAGCGTGAGGCAGCAGCGAAACTCCCCCGCCATTTTCTGTCATTCAGGAAAACGCGCTAGGACTGGTTCACCCAGTCATTCCAAACCTATGGGCCAATTCATTTTGCTTAAGGACCTGGACGCCAACCTTGCTTGTACCCAAGTGGTACCACGCTGCCTCCTAGTGCTCCCCCAGAGCAACATGCGCTACAGCCTAAGGGTCAAATATGGGAAACTATTTCCATACTATGACCAAGCCATTATTGAAATGGCACAGGCGGTGATGACACCCACCGGCTTTATTAATTTCCACCCCTACAAGGGGTATTTTGACCTCAGCTTCACCTGCAAAGCTGACGCTGCCACTGCAGCAACTGTGCCCCTGGTATTCCAGGGCACCCCTCTCCCCACAACTCAGACTCAGCTCTTAGCAGACACCACTTTGGTGGTCCAGTTTGCTGGCATGCCCACCCAACTCCCCCCTGAAGTGCTCCACCAGGAGCTGATGGATTGTTTGGCAGCCTATGGCTCCAACCCCATCTTACAATTTGTAGTCCCAAATGGGGCCACACATCTTTTTTTTTTAGTACTAGATGGTAATGGGGCCACACATCTTGCTGGGCCTAGGGCATATGCCACAATAAGCCCTGAATTTAATAAAATTGCGGTGGCAATTATTCCACACACAGTTATTCCCTCAGTGCCCAACCATTCATTTTGGGCCCACATGTCGAGAACAGGCGGATGATCTATCATGTTTTGAGTTAGACCACTCAAAACGCAAGTGCCCCTACTCAACCACTTCAGGCGGATCGGACAACTCATCTGCCAACCTTTAATCTGCTGCCCACCCTGTACAATTTCAGGCATGGGGAACAATCCTACCTCCTCCACCCCCAAAGCCTGTTGCTGCAGCTATATCTGCAGCCACCAATCAGCCTCCTCCTCACCCCAACGCCATAAATAATTTCTCCAATCAAGCATCAGATTGGATCCCAGTTTGATCCCATGCTTCTGAAAATGAATTGAACAAACCTCCACTGTACGCTGATTCCCCAATCCAATTCAACCAAAACCTATGGGAATTATTTGCTGAAATTGATGAATCAGGTAAGTTCATTGAAGAACCATCTCTGCAGATCGAATGGTTTGTTAATGCAGAATGGGACGCCAAATACCCCCCTTGAATTTATACCCCACAGCCAAATGCCAAATCATTTTGTAGTGATCACCAGCTTTCAGTCGAAGCATCTGCAACACCAGATTGTCATCCCCTGCATAAAGCTGTTGCTAAATCAGTAGCAATAATCAAAGGAGGAATTCCACCTCCTGTTATCCCCGCAACCTTGACCCCAAAAAGCAAAATATTGGTGAACAAGTATTACAAAATTGCAAATGATGCTATCCAGAACGTGGCAACTATAGCACAGAATCCAAAAGCAAAAATAACTCAAAGCAACATTGCCACGTTCATTCAACTCCCAGATGCCCAAATTAAAGCTGAAAAAGCATAATCGAATATTTCAGTGCCATTTACCTAGCTAGCAATTTCCATGAAATTCTAATTATTAGAGATATCAAACCACATACCGCAGATGCCCCAACGCCATACTGACAGCCGTGACACGCACTCTACTATGGGAGGAAGAAGCTGCTGCTGAAGAGGCTGCCAAAGATGAGCCCCCCGACCCCCCTCCCCTTCTGCCATGGAGGGATAAGTGGCTTCTGCTGCCCACCATGTTGGTCAATTTTTGAAGCGTTTCACTCAATTCGCACATTAGGGCGTTTTGTTTGAACCAAATAGTTACGTTTATTTAGTATAATTTTAGTTTTGGTAGTGTACATCCCCTGGTCAGCTTACCTCGAATAAATACAAAGATACAGTTGAACATAATAGTCTAAGCTAAAGGGATGTTATTGTCCAAAGTCACTGATATATAAGCAAGATGGGGTGATCAAAAGAGGAGGTTGTTAGTAGTTTTGAGTGAGCAGAACAGCAAAGAATTGCTGAATTTTTAATTAAATATAAATCATTGGGACAATTGTTCATAATTTAAGATATTTTCAAGTGTGTTAGGAGGACCAACGATCCCAATATTGACATCTGTTATTAAGTGGGTTCAACCTGTGTGACCCTTATGATGTATCTTAATGGTATTGCCCAAAATTGTAACATTGATATACTGGGCAATTGAGTATGGATGGAGGCAATAATTGACAGTGGAGCATATATCAGTATTGTATCAACCAAGCTGGTGAAGAAGATGAGAATCTCGCTTGATTTGGAGCATAAGAAAGGATATAGCCCACCAGGCCAAATACAACCATCTCCTGTAAAGCGTATAGCGCTTTACCACTCAGATTTTAATGTTTAGTAGTATCTGCCCCGGCAATAGTTTTGGTCAACCAGAACTATGATATTTTAATTGGGATCAAGTTTCTAATAAAGTACGGAGCTAAATGTAACTTAAAAGTTAACACGTTGACCATATTGGGTCAGACACAACCTCTAGTTTATCAGAGAGATGAGGAAACTCCACTGACCAGAAGAAACAATTTAGTCAATCTGATACACAATGATGTTAATTTTCAATTTGATATCTTTTTATTTAACTGAGGTAAGCTGACCAGGGGATGGACATTACCTAATATATGTAAAACTAAGGAAATAACTGACAAACATAAAATTAAGCACCCCAGGGTACTCAAGTTACCCCTGTTGCCTGCGGGACTGCCAGGTATGGGAGGTTGGTGCACTACTCCGAGGGAGTTTCCCCTGCTTTGGAGCAGGTGTGAAGGAAAGGGTCTGTGTGGAGGAACCAGAGTGGGAACCATGATTTTATGAGCGCTTTTTGCCTTGGTCTCATATATCCATAGAGCCAGGCTTGGAAATGCTCCAGTAAGTGGACATGGAATCTCTTAATAACCCTTGAATGGTTGGGACCGTGCCCTTGAACTCATCTTGTGCAATTGTGTGGATTGTCCACATTGCAATGAGTATTATTAGGGAATGGAGGGTAGATGGGATTGGTGACTCGATCTGGAGCGCAAAGATGCTCTTTGATATTGAGAATTCCTGTTCGTTTTGGATCTTGAGCAGGCGTGCGACTTCCTGCCATATAGCTTTGGTTGTGGGGCATGTTTCTAGGCGGTGATGTAGGAATCCCTTCCCTCCACATACTGCACATGTTTTGTAGAGTGTGTTGGAACGGTCCGCCATCCTATAGGTCCTTCTCAGACAGCGCCAGGCGTTTTCTCTTATTCTTGGCTGTAGGAGTGGGTGGTGAGTCATTTTCCACATTGCCTTCTGTGTGGTTAAATCATAGGGAATGTCCAACATATTTAGGTATTTTATCCTAGCTATGCTTAGGGTTGTTGCGAGCATATTTCTCTGGGGGTGGTTTTCTGGTTAACTTAATTTGAAGTGGGGGCTGGGTCGTCCCCTTCCCTGTATAGTACCCATGTTCTCTATGGTCCAACCCATACAGCGGATAATTTGGAGGATATGTTTGAAATGAGGGGAGGTTCCATGCGGACCCGTTGCAGTAGTGTGCTTGGCAAGATATGAAAGTAGTCTGGGTGGACTATGTGGGTTGGTTAATTTGAGCACCTATGTAAAGTTAGTCATTGCTGCTCTGGACCAATGTTGTTGCGGGAGGTCTGGAGCAAAGAATTCCTTTCTCCAGGTACCTAGGATGTGATTGGCGTGGCTCTCAAA
The DNA here is from genome assembly GCA_022478985.1 of Massospora cicadina. Taxonomy (NCBI): domain Eukaryota; kingdom Fungi; phylum Entomophthoromycota; class Entomophthoromycetes; order Entomophthorales; family Entomophthoraceae; genus Massospora; species Massospora cicadina. Next base: position 110,500 of record JAKSZP010010677.1, read on the forward strand.
ATCTATTAGTCCCATGCCTCCACTTGAGCGTGGGCCAAATAGTGTTTCCATCCGTATAGGAGGGTGAGAGCCAGGCCACAGTCAGCCCTGGATAAGCGCGCAGATTGAGGTTTTAAAGGTAGGTGAGAAAGCTATCGCGTGGGCCTGGTACCACAGTATTGGGAGGATGAGCGAGTTAGCAACTGTTACTCGTCCTGTTAATCCTGGGGTTCTTCCCTTGAGGGAGGCGACGCGTTTGGATACCCGTTGTAACAGGTTACTTTCCATTGTCTCATTAGCATATCCCCCTGATTCTAGCCAAATTACAAGGTGTCGGACAGGAGTGGTGGTGGGAGGTGTTGCAAAGGGTAAAATGATTGGGTTTTTTCTTCGTGTGTGGGTATATGGTTCTGATGTTGTGGCCCAGTTGTTTGTGTATTTGCCTAAGAGGTTGATTTCTTTCTTTCTTTTGTTGAGCGATGCATTGCTCACCTTGGAATATTCCTCTAGAGTGCATTCCAGCTGTCAGGCATCTTCATTGTTTGCTATACCTGCTACGCAGTCATCCGCAAAGGCCAGTATCTTGACTGTTGGTTGTCCTTGTGCAGTTATCCCCATGAGACGTGAGTCAGTTACTCGGAGGAGTGGGTCAAAGCTGAAATTTTATAGCAGTGGGCTGAGGGGATCCCCTTGTTTGAGTCCTCTGTGTGGTTTAATCTTGTTTGTTAGGAATCCAGGGCCACATACAGCCATGGTTGCAGATTCTGTTAGGAGCATCGCCCATTTTATGAATCTTGGTGGGAGTTTGAAGGCATGTAGACATTCTTTTAGGTATGGCCAGCTAACACGGTCATACGCCTTTTCTTGATCCTATAAGACCACGGCACCAGTTGCTTTGGATTGGCAAATGTTTGCAATAGGGTGAATGTTGTTCCAGATTGAACGCCCTGGTATAAACCCAAACTGGTTGGGTGATAGGATGTCAGATGCAATTGCGCCTAATCTAGCTGCTATAATTTTTGTTAGAATTTTTGTGTCAGCGTTGGAGAGAGTGCAATTGGGCGCCAGTTGGCCAGGTCCAACTTGTCACCCTTCTTATACAAGGTTATAACGTAGGTTTCATGGCCTCCTGGTAATAGGCGTGCTTCCAACAAGCTCTGGTTCATAGACGCCAATAGGAGGGGGCGATTTGTTGGAAATATTTTTTGTAAAATTCGTAGGGTATCCCATCAGGCCCTAAGCATTTCCTACGTAGTGCACCGCGGATTGTATCCCAAAGCTCCTCCCATGTTATTAGATTTAATATATTGTAGTCTGGCGGTGTGCTTTGTATTCTGGCAGTTTGTATAAATTCTTTAATTTTTTGTGAATCTGTTGGCATTTCACAATATAATTCAGTGTAATAGCGGTGTACTTCCGCCTTGACCTCCTCAGGGTCAGTTGCCACAGTGCCGTTGGTCTTGCGGACCTGTGTGCATGTAGGCTGATTTCTGCAGGAGTGGAATTGGTGAAAAAGTTTGTCAAACAGGTTTCACCTTCCTTTATGAACTTATCTTTATTTAATATTTTGATTCTGTGTTGGTGTTCGAAGATGAGATTGTTAAGTCAGGCAGATATTTCTGCCCATTTGCATCCCCAGTTGGGACTATAGCCAGATCTCAGAGTATTTATCTCAGGTGGTCTAGTTCCACAAAGGTACGCTTGATTGTGGCCATTTCCGCGGTGTACTTACATGATGCAATATGTCAAGTTTTGTTGATAAAATCTTTTTGAAATTTTCTATGTTCCAATGGGATCTGAAGTGAATGAGGCTGTGAATTCTGGGTTCATAGCCTTGTTTTTGACAATCATATATCTTGGGCAATTTTATATTTTCTGGGTGAAGCTTTCTCCAAGGCGACACCTGTGTGTGGGATTGGGTTGGCGTTAACTGCACCGTAACCAATCAGTGGTCAGAAAAATTGATCTTTTTTGTTGTAAATTTGGAGATTCTTGAGTGGTGGGATTGCAGGATGAGGATGTGGTCAATGCGACTCTTCGATATGAGCACTCCCTCACATATGTTGGGCCACGTCATGTGAGGAAGGAGTGGTGAACTGGGGGGAAGAGCATCCTTTAAGCCAAGAGATGCCTTCATTGTGCGGAATTCAATGTGTCCAGGTGGGTATCCCCTGGGATTAGGCCATCAATCTGTATCAGGGTTATCCCAGCAGTTCAAATCGCCTAACATAATGGTATCTGGTGGGAGGGTGAGAGTAGGAATGTTTTCAAAAATTGTTTTCTCTCAGTTGCAGTGCACGGTGCATAGATACATGATATCAAAATTATTTCCTCTTGGCATGTGATTGTTGCTACCAGGACTCAACCATGCAAGTGTGATGATGAATTTGTAATTTTAAATTTTTTGTTGTTTTGGACGATCACCCCACAGTGAGACGTCCATACTGATTGTGATGGTGCGACTATGGTTGACCAGGATCCTTCTTCCCCTTGTAGACAGTGGGTTTCTTGGATGGCCAAGATGTCTACAAGAGGTTTTCATAGGAATTCCAGCTTTTTGGCTTGGGACGTATGAGCCCTGGATCCCGCAATGTTTAGCATCCCTATTGACACTGAGGTGCCCGCGGCGCCTCAGGAGCGGGGGGAGGGCCCTCTGGCCCTATCCCACCATGGCTCATTTTGGCCATGCTCCGCATCTGTACTCCAACTCTTTCACTGCCATTGTTGGTTCCTTGATCTAACCCGATGATTCAATGAAATTGCAGTTTTTTAAATTTGTGTCAACTTTTTCCCGCACAGATCTCATGTTGATTTGATGCGGATTGTTGATTGGATTTTATATTTTGAGGTTCAACTTTGATGAATAGTGCACCGCAAATTCGCCCAAATTGTGGTTGCATTGTTCCTCAGTATTTGCATGACTGATGTCACTTTGTGACTCAGTCAGGTTACTGTGAAAATTTTTGACATGGGCATATTGTTCTAATTGGTTGGTTCAGTGAATATCTGAAATATCCTCTCAATTTGTCCAGGGTTAATGGTGGACTCCGCATGTGCCGCCACTTTGGCCACTGCTCGCTTGCAGTTTTTTATGCCGCTTTATGTTGTTTGCTTGTAACTGGGTCCACGATGGAGTATAGTCCATCTTCACCCCAGTGGAATGGGTGGTGACCGTAAGTCATTTTGGCGAAGTTTTCATTATCTTCGTCCATTGCTTCCTCACAATAATCATTTTCCATTAAGCCCTCTTTCACAGGGCATGCGTGTTCCTTGTGGCGCAGTGAGCCACAGTGGCTTCAAATGGGCAGTGCGCGTTCCGGTATAACTTGGAATGTGGCTGACTGGCCCTTATCTTCAAAGTGAAATTCTGCTGTGTGGGAATTCTGTATAAGTCCTCTTCCACTTCTGGGAAGGGGTTGATTATGGCGATAGCTTTGCCCATGCACAGGTTGGGCATCAGGAGAAATTGCTGTAATTTGAGTTGCTGAATTTCTCCATAGGCCACGAGAGAGAGAGAGAGAGAGAGAGAGACCTTTGCGGAGCTCCTCCTCGATTACTTTACAAGGAAGGTTGGTGGGGAGTGAGTCAAAAGAGATGAACAACGTTTTCACTTTGTTCCATCTGGTGCGCGCGGTGTGCACAATTTTTTTGCCCTCGGGGAGGGCAATTTCCACACAGACTTTTGCTGCAGCATTGGCTTCATCGTCTGTTTTAAAACCAATATTGATCCAGCCATGGCCCATGTTGTTGGTGGCTACATACACCACGTGAGGGAAAAGTGAGGGCTGTGCCTCATATGTTTTCTCCCACAGGGTCGGTGACTCATCCCCCAAGGAAGAGTCTGATCCTGTGCTCCACCTTTGATAAGGGTTGGTTAAACTGAATGTACATATATTGCGCGTGCTTTACAGTGAATACCATAAACCCAGACGGTGTCTGAGTTTGCAATTTCTTTGCGGATTGGGTTCCTGGTCCCCCTCCAGGGCGTTTCTTGCCCTTAGTTGCACTATTAAGCGCACCACTCGCCACGACGCTCTCCCCATGTTGTATTATTTTTATTGATAAAGTCACCCATCTTTCCTGTGTGTGATTATCCAAATTTTCTGTTCAAATCAAATTGTAGTAACTAAAGTGATTGTTATGAGAAAGAAAAACCTATCAATTTGCTACCTTTTTATTGGTCTAAAATGAAGATAAATGCTGACAGAAATCCTGGAAAATTGGGTAGTTCCACTATTAATCAGGAATTTGAGGACCATATCACTGGGATTTCAGATCATAAATAATATGGGATTGATGTTGGTGATACCCAAGCTGTTGTATGGAGAGGTCAGTAGCCTCTGGAAAAAGTCTAGAGTTGAGCCATGGGTGGCTCCTGGTCTGATCATGCTGGTACATGAAAAATTCGAGTTTTCCTGGCAAGTTTGAGTAAAAAAGTGATGAAGATCAAGAAGAATCAGATCATTGTGTTTGTCCACCTGATCCTGATGGCTGAAGTTAGGAAATTCCATGATTTTGGGACCATCAATGCGATGGGATTACTGGAAGGGGTGACTTATAATATCAATCTATTGGTTGATTGAGAGCAACTCGCTGTTCTGACGTAAAGACAGCAGTAGAAGTGCTCAAATTATATAAAAAATATTGGTAAGTTCTGGCTCAGGATGATCATGTTTTGGGATGTTCGAGGAATGTCATCCATAAGGTTGACACTAGGGAAAATTTGCTAATAAGATTGAGAATGATTCAACAAATAAAAACTGCTGAAGCGGTAGTGGAAGAAGAGATCAACAAACTAGTGAAGCACGGGCTTCTAGTTCATTGTCTAGTCCCTGGGCAAACCCTATCCTGATTTTGAAGAAAAAGGACAGCTCTAATTTGGTGATGATAAATTATCAGAAGCTGAATAAAATAAAGAATGGTTTGTATTCACTACCACAAATTGATGATGCATTAGATTGATTGGGAGAAGCAAAGCATTTATCCATGCTAGACTGATATTGGATGTAGGCAAATTGATTTACCAAGTGAAGTTCAGGAGAAATGTGCGATCATCACCGCATAGGGGCTATACCAATCAGTTTGGATGCTCTGAGGGCTTTGCAATGTTCCTGCAACGTTCCATATGGCCATGGACGCCATAATAAATGACTTGAAGTTTTCATGCGTCATGGTGTTTTTGGACAATATAATTGAGTTCAGTTCATCTCTTACTGACCATTTACTCCACTTGGAAGAATTCTTCAAGAGACTGTCCACAGCTAACCTGAAGTTTAAGCCAAGGAAGTGCCACTTCTTTAAGAAAAAGTTGGAATATACAGGGTTCATGATCAACTCTAGTAGACTGCAGCCGCAAACTAAGAATATTGAGGCCATAGAGCGGATGGCCATCCTGAGAAGTGTCTGAGATATTCAAGTGTTTATTGGAATGGTCAGATACTACTAAAGATTTATACAGGATTTTTGAGAATTGCCAAGCCCCACTTTTATTTTATAAAGGTCTGAAGAAAGGATTCGTTTGGAATGAAGAGGCCCAGAGTTCTTTTGATGAGTTACGCTGGTATCTGATAGATTCTTCAATATTGAAATATCCAAATTTCGACTGAGAATTTATAGTACATACTGATGCTTTGTTAATGGTGATCAGCGCCGTCCTAAGTCAAGTAGATGAAATTGGGGATGAGCATTTACTAGCTTATGTAAGCTGGACGTTATCAGCAGCAGAACGGAATTACAAAGTTACTGAGCGTTAATGCCTTGTGGTAATTTATTCCTGTAAGCAGTTTTATGTATGATTCATGGTACACACATTACCGTGGTGATGGATCACTTGCTGCTGCGTTTGCTGAGTAACCTAAGAGAACTGGAAGGATGTCTTGCTTAATGGCATTAAAACTTCAGGTTTATGACTATGACGTAGTCCACCATCAAGCAGGAGCTTCCCATCAGAATGCGGACAGCTTATCAAGTTAATAATGGTCCAAGTGGTATATAAACAAGATGATGAGGTGTTCTAGATAATGGCTGATGAAGAAATTGGGAACAAGCTCCGGAGAGATCCAAGATGCGCTTTGCAAAAGCAATGGAAAACACTGAGATTAAGGATGGACCAGTGTTTAAGATGATCAATAGAAAACAACTACTATTCACAAGACCATCAGAACAAATGGCGATCGTTCAAGCTGTGCATAAGGTTGTTGGCATGGAGGCCTGAGGAAGATGACTCATCACATTCGCCAGTACTATTACTGGGAGTCTATCAACTATGATGTGATCAATTATCTGACTTTCTGTGTGGAGTTCCAGTTGGACAAACCCCACAAGAACATGACCAGATATAAACTAGTCCACCCTGAATTTTGCTTGGCATACAGTGTAAATCAATGTGATGGGACCAATGACGATGAGCACAGGGGGAGTCAAACATATTATAGTTGCAATTGACCGTCTGATTATATGGGTAGAGACGAAGGCCTTGGCAAAAGTGGACGTTACATGTACTGCAAAGTTTATCCTGAATCAAGTTGTATACTGCCAAGGATGCCCGCAAGCCTTGTTAAGCAACAATGGAATGAATTTCATGTCCCACATGATCCTAAGGTTGAATGAGATAATGGGAATCTGAGGAGTTGTGTCAGTACCTTGCTGGCTATAGACAAATGGACTGGTAGAACGAGTATATGGAATGCTGGCTAAAATGCTGAGGAAGCTTGGCGCTGGGAAAACTTCTGCATGAGGGAACATACCTCAGTTTGGTGACGTTCATGTATAATATCAGTCACCATATGGCAACAGGAAAACACTGTTTAAATTGTTGTACGGAAGGAAGGCTGCATTACCACCAATTCTATATTTAGTGGTTGAACCAACATTTGGGATGAGTGCTGAGAAATACTTTACTTCAATTGTCAAATATCCTGTTTGAAATGCAATTGTAAGATTTTAATAAAACCTTGAAGAAAAAAATCAAGGCCAAAACGACAGACAATAAGAACTAACTGGCATTTTTAAATATTAAATAGGTGATAAAATAGCCTATTGTGATATGCATGGTCTGGAAGTTTTAAATTACACTTCCAATGGGGCAGGTTTTCTCTTGAAGTTACACTAAGCGGATTCTCCAAAAAGAGTGATAAATATAAACGAAAATACAGGTTATAATTCGACCTAATTTTTATTATCAAAAAGAGGGGATGTTTATAGGCTATGTAACAGCTTATGATTTAAAAGAGCGAATTAATCTCTGTACAATTAAATCTTCAATCAATTGATTAGGATGAAATTGATCATTAACCTTGTTAGGTTGAGATATATTGCTCTCTCCTTCTGATGATGCCAGGGGAATCGATGGAGTGGAATTTTTGGTGATAAAAGAATTTGGTGAAATCCTGACACTTCCCCCTCAAGATTTGATTATGATGGAGGGTGACTTCTTAAAAACCTAGGATGAATACAATTTACCACTATACCAGTATCAACATGAACAATCGAATACTCAAATCCTTTTTGAAATATAACTCAATAGGGACCAGACCAATTAGTACCTAAATTTTCAGTTTGCCCACCAGGCTGAGAATGATAGTACATAGCATAATCCCAAATCTGGTATTCAGGTAAGGCAAGTTTTTATTGATTTCTTCTTTGAGTCTTTTTTGAGTGGTTGTTTCAATCAATTTCATTGCTTGAGCTTGAAGATGAATTATCTCAATGGCCAGATTCCTCATAATTTAATCAGAATTTTCTGGAATACTTCCCCCAAGGATTGTCTGAACACTAAAGGGACTGAAGAATCCCACACATATATGCACTTAAAAGGTGACATTTTGATAATACAATGATAGCTTATCTGATAAGCAAACAAGGCACTAGGCAAATAAAAATTCCACCAAGTAGGGTCAGTGGATGCCGTCTTCCTTATAATCGATACTAGAGTTTCATTAACTCATTCAATGGCTCCATTTGTAGATGGATTATATGGGACAACAAATCGCTGAGTCATGTTAAATAATTTAGATAGCTCTTGTATAAGTTGAAAGGTGAAGTTAGTCCCATTATCCAACATAAGAACCTTGGGACACCTATGTTGAGAAATGATATGCTGGTATAGGAATAGCTCTGTAGTCTTAGCTGAGGGGGTAGCAATGGAAATGGCCTCAACCCAATTAGTTAAATGGTTGACTGCCATAATGATATACTGATGTCCATGCAATCCCCAAGGAAAAGGACCTACAACGTCAATGTTAACCACCTCAAATGCTTTAGTTGGAGGAATAACTTGATGTTGAAAAGTAGGGTTAGTATACCATGGCGGTTACAAATAAAACATGAGTCAAGGGTCCCTTGGATAAATTCAGTCATGTTGTTCCAATAGTATCAAGTCTTCAACCATCCTTGAGTCTTCTTTAAGCTGCTATGACTGACTTGTTCATGACCTTCCATTAAAGAGTGAAATCTAGAGTTGGGATGCAGAAAGGGCAACCACTTATATTTGAATTTCTTATACAAAGCTTCATCCCAAATCATAGTATATTTGAAAATTAATTTTAGAAAGGCTCAATTCACTTCAGTTTCTTGATCCCACAACTCAGGTCGTCCAATAAGATATATAAACGTTCTTCTTTGTTTAGTTTCAAGGTCAGAATAGGCAATCAGGATAGCCCATCAGCATTTTAATGTTGAGCACTTGAGCGATGAACAATGGAGAAATTGTAATTTTGCAACCTTAAAGTCCAAGAGGCCTACCTCCCGTCAGGATCCTTAATGTTCTGTAACCATTTTATAGAATAATGGTCAGTAATAACAGTGAAATTGTTACCATATAAGAAGGGACGGAAGTGCTTGATTGCTAGAATTACAGCCAAACACTCCCACTCAGTAACACTGTAGTTTCTTTCAGTCTCGACAAAGTTTTGCTATAGAAAGCAACGGGATGATCACTCATCTCTTCATCACACTGGGATAAGATAGCCCCAATAGCGACATTGCTTGCATCAGTATGTAAAAAGAAAGGCTTGTCAAGTTGGGGATGTTTAAAACAGGTGCCCTGATCAAAGCAGTACGCAGAGAATTGAATGACTGTTCTTGAGCTGATCCCCACTTGAAAGGCAATCCTTTTTGCAACAGATAAATTAAAAAGGGTTTAGCCATATCATCAAAGTTGGGTATAAATTTCTGGTAATTCCTAACCATGATGAGAAAGACTTGAATATCCCTCAGAGAGGTGGGAGGAGGCATCCATCGGATAGCTTGAATTTTGTCTGAGAGGGGTCAAATCCCTTTAGCTGAGACCTGATGTCCTAAAAAGTCCATTTCATTTTGAAAGAATGAACATTTGGAAGGTTTGAGTTGTAAGGAAGAGCTCTAAATTCGTCTGGAAACCTCTTTTAGATGGTCCAAATGTTTGGTAGAAGTTTTGGAAAACATGGCAAAATCATCAAGTTATACCAGAACACAAGTAAGCTTTAGATCCCGTAGCATACTGTCCATGGCCCTTTGGAAGGTTGCTGGGGCATTGCTTAATCCTTGAGGCATATGAGTTGGTTCAAACAACCCTTCACTCAATATCAGGGCACACTTGGCACGGTCTCTTGGTGATAACTCGATTTGCCAGTATCCACTGGCTAAGTCTATGGCCGAAAAATAGGTGGATCCAGCTAACAACCTATGAGAATCATCGATCCTAGGTAAGGGATAACAATCCCGTCAAGTAATAGCGTTCATTCTGCAATAATCCATAACCACAATGATGGGAGCCATCTTTCTTCTTAGTCAATAATAATGGAGATGCCCAAGGACTATTGGAGGGTTTCAACAATCCAGCCTTAAACAATTGATGCAGCTCCTTAGTAACCTGGGCTTCTTTTACTTTAGACTTATGATAGGGCTTTGCACGAATAGGAAAGTGATCGCTAGTTCCAATAGAGTGCATTACTCCTTTCATCTTCCCAAAATAATAAGTATTCTTAGCAAAAATGTCGGAACATTTGTCTAACAATTAAAGCCCTTGTTTCTCTTGTTCACTAGAGAGGTTTTTCACGATAGCAGGACCCACAGTAAGGATTTCCTGATCACTTTCCAACCCAAAATCTTGTAGACTTCCAAGGGATTTAACATTAGAATCTGAGATAAGGGCAGTAACTTAACATAAGCAATCAGATGCTCTCAATCTACCAATTTTGGCTCGTTGGTAAGGTTCGCCAGTAAGAAAGATAATGATCCTGAATAAGCATAATCCAATACTCCAGGACAAGGAAAGAGTTCTTTAGCAGAAGGGTTGAAATGCCTTGAAACTGTAACAAAGTCATTTGGGAATCAAAAAATTCAAAGAAGTGTTAACAATTACCTGTGATTTTGGTGGAATAACTAAGTTTTTGGGGAGAAAATAGGCATCCCCTCTTCAATATCTGCTGATGTAGGGTTAATTTTATGTGAGAATCTCCAACATGATATTGAAATGAAAAAGACCTCTTGGTTCCTTCTAGCAGAAATAACCGACGTCAGGTAGAAGCATGATTGGATAAAAGTAAGGAAACTCTATACCCCAAGCTAGAAAATGATGAATCTGTGTAATTGATAATTCCATCAAATTCTCATAAAAATTGGGTCCCCAAATGTCAGGGACTGGTGTACTACTGACCTGGTTGGGGGTAGCTAACCATGAGTTAGCATAACCAAGGGTTTTAGCCCAGTATGACAAGGACACTAGAGGTGTCCAGGTATTAGGAATGGTGGGTAAGCTGGTATGGGAGTTGCTTTAAGACATGGCTTTAAAAGGAGAAAGTTGGAAGGGCGTTTCTTGTAGGCTGGGGTGGTAGATTGGTAATGATAACACTTTAGTAAATAAACTTAATAGTGTTTGCATTATAGAAATAATTTTATTGACCGCAAAGATTAACCAAATGAATGCCTTGGTTTTATATACCATCCAACTTCCTGGACTTACCTAAGCTTAATTGATTTTAAACAGTGCACTATTCTTCTCTGGAGCTTATGGGATTGCAACTTGCATGTGATTTTAAAAGGCAGTGGTAATCGTCTCAGTCTCATCATAAATTCGTTTTGGTGCAATTAATTGACTGAATACTATTGCAAATAAAGTAAATTAAACGATTAATCGAATATTTTCACTACAACCATTAATTTTATATGCAATTATTTGATCTAACTTCATCACATATCATATTGATCTGACTGACAATATCTATAATCTTAGGAATTCCACTAATGTCAGGATTTACCCTGACACCAAAAGTAAGTCATAACTCAAGTTATCAAGTACAATGGCAGGGATTTTAAAAGTTAATTTCCCAATTTTTAGAGGAAGGGACAAAAAAGCTCCAATTGACTGAGTACTCTTGTCATGGAAACGGCAGAAGAAATTAAAACTGGCTGCTAGTTGGGATGCGTGAGCACCCAAAAAGCAAGCCAGAATGCCAGGGGCATTTCCAACCATACGACTTGATATGGAGCTGGGAAATGTGATACCACGAAGTGGTGGCGTAACAACAGGGTAAGAAGTATCCCAACGGCAAACCACACTGAACCCATTCCCAACTCAGTGGTTCCCACTGCATGTGGTGGGATTGCTGGGATAGTCTCAATGAAGTTCTTGGCTTGAGCGGCCAACTCATTGGGAGTGATATAGAGATGGATTCTCTCTTTCCATTGTTGTACGTAGGGCCATAAGATCCTCATGTATTGATATCAGAAATTAACAAAAGTGGGGTTGTAGGACCAAAAGTATCGGACTCACTGGGCCCAATTGGCGATAGAGGGAGTCATGGTGACCAAAAGAATTGGTAAAGCCACCCAGAGTGTGGGGCGACGGACCACCAGGAAATTGCCATCTGGGATGCTTTCAAGATGGAAAATTATAAAAAAATTTCAAAAGTTCTTTTTGGCAAAATTTTATTGGGAAAGGAAAGTAAGAAAATTGACCAACAATTTTCTCAGTGCCATGCAACTGATTAAATAGTGGTCAATTGAGTAGTGACAGGATGAGGTCAGGACCCAACAAATTCGACCTGACCGGCGCATTGTTTGGGAATGGGGGGTTTATTCTTTGGGAACTGACATCACAAAATTTGGTGGCAGGCTGAGTCTCTGTCAGTTTGACCTCAAACGTCTGAACCAGGGTTCAACTATGTTTCTGACAATTAGCATGATGACGTTTGGCCTGACAGGCGCCAGGAATCCCCCAAGGCCATCCCTTATAGGGACAGGTCCATTTGGTTGGGAATGGGTTCAGGACAGCCAACCCACCCGCGCTTGGTCATTTAACCGTTCATTCAGTCAAAAGCAGCACATTGGGCGCAGCGCCCAAATTACTATCCAAGGGCTTCGAACTTACATCAATAGCGCCCAATATTTGTTCAACTGGTCTGGAGATTGAATTGGAACCGTTGGGCGATCTGGCCAATATCTCATCCTTCGTGCTTTTACAGCCATTTGAATTTTGCGCATCAGCCAGATTGCTGACCAAATTAGATCCAACTGATTAAAATTGATAAACTTGGCACAGATTTTGCTAATTCCCTGCAACAGTTCTGCTGAGGTAAATGTGGGTATTAAGGTGGGATCTGAAGCAGATGAGCTGTTACCCATCACTCATCTACTATGTGAGCAAGGTCGCCCTGAGTGATGAGGGGTAACACCATCCTCTTTGGTGTCTTTTTATTTGGGAATGGGAAGATGGCCTGATTGAGAGCCAAAGGACGTTCCCTGAGACTTACATTACCCTTTCCTTTTTCCAAAGGAATGGCACCCCCACTGAGAAATTGCGCCAGAGCCACATTCTTGTGTGCTTTAGGTAGCTTGATAGCCATAATCGTCACAATTTTTGAGGGGGATGGGAGCCTCCGGGTGGAATGCATGAAAGGCTTCAACCAGGGCCATGAAATTCGCGCAATCGCGCGCCTTAACCCAACTATTTTGTAGGCTGACTATCCTTTCCAAGCCATGAGATATTGAACTGAACGCCGCGACTTGCAAGATGCCAAGATAGCCTCTACCTCAGCCTCTTCCTCGCTATTGATGATGATTGGTTCTGGGTCTGTGTGGATTGCACCCTTGAAGGGCGACAATTGGGAAACATGGAAGACTGGGTGCTGCTTCCAATGTGCGGGAAGCTTCAGGCGGAATGCCACATTACCCAGTACTTCCTCCACTAAGTGAGGACCCAAACGCAAACTGGCGAACTTGTGGGAAGGGGTTTGAATTTGCAAATGATGGGTATCAAGCATCACGTAAGAACCCACCATAAAATCGTGACCTGGGAGGCGCTTACAGTCCATGAATTGCTTATAGTCATTGATGGCTTTGGTGAGGTGTTCCCATACCAAGGCTTGAGTTGAACGAATATGGGTAGCATGATCTGCGGCAGCTTGAACTTCAGGTTGCAAGCATGCCCCAACTGAAATCGATGGGTTATGGCCCAACGTTGCTTCATATGGTGAAAACTCCGTGGATGCATGGATCCCATTATTGTATGCAAATTGAGCAAGAGGCAAGTCACTGGACCAAGTATCCTGCCCTGCTGTGGCATAGCAACGCAGGTACTGTTCGAGGACTTGATTAACCCACTCAGTCTGACTGTCTGACTGAGGGTGATACGCCATGGATCAACAGGGGTTATCTTCAGGATCGATAAAAGTCATTCCAGATGTGTGCAGTAAACTGAGTACCCCAGTCACTAACAATTTCCTGGGGAAGACTAACCATTGTAAACACATGTCATACAAAAAGATGGGCAGTTTATTCTGACATAATTGCAGAAGTGCAAGGGATAAAAGGGAAAATTTTGTAAAATGATCTACCACCACCATTATTGCTGAGAACCCATTAGAATAGGGGAGATTGATGATAAAATCTACGGATACCAAGGTCCACAGACCTTCTGCCTGCTGTAAAGGGTGTAGGAGGCCATTCTTACCGGAGCGATCTGACTTGGCCCTATCACAAGTAACACAACCGGCGATTTAAGCTGGAACCTCTTTGGTCAGTCCTGCCCAATTGAAGGTTCGCTTGATCAGATCAATGCATTTCTTGTTACTGGGGTGTCCAACTGTGGGAGGATCATGGTGTGCGCGGAATACTTTCAGGCGAAGGGGGAAACCCACACATGAGAACGGAAGTAAATGAGCCCCTCTTCTAAGGAATATAGGGAGTGTTTGGGACCTGAGTGTGCCAACTGCTCAACCAACTTCACGCCCTCAGGGCAGGCCGTTTGAGCGGCCAACACTTGGGCCAATAACAGTTCATTGGGAGACAATGCGGCGGAGGAAACAACAGAAGGAATGATTGATAGAATCTGATTGGAAGGGATCACAGTAACGAGATCCACTTCCTCATATTCCAAGGGACAGTGAGCAGGGCTACGGCTTAAGAAGTTGTGGAGGAAATTGAGCGCACCTTTGACAAATTCATATTTGAAGTTGAAACTGCACAGGTCCTGATAGGTTCGGGCCTGCCAGTGCACCAATTTTTGAGGTTTGCAGAAATACAAGAGAGCCTGGTGATCCATGCAAACTGTTAGCTCGTAACGGGCACCCTGTAACAGGTATCACCAATGAGTTAAAGCCCATGCAACAGCCGCCAGTTCCTTGTTGTAAATGGCCAATACTGCTCCGTAGTAGTGAATTTTGGGGAAAATAAGTGACCAGATGTTCAAGACCATCATGGTCCTGAAGCAGTATCGCGCCCACCGCTACTGATGAAGCATCACATGTGATGATATACGGTTTGGTGGGATCAGCATGTTTCAAAATGGGAGGAGACACAAACACCTCTTTGATTGATTTGAAAGCCTACTGTCATTTGGGGGTCCAACAAAATGGTACATTTTTCCCAGTGAGGGGATGGAGTGGAGCGGCCAACTGAGAAAGTTCGGGGGAAAATTTTTCAAAAAATGATAGTTCCCAAGAAACTCCAAAGTTTCTTCTATGTAGTTGGAGTTGGCCATTCTTGGATCACATCTAATTTGTTGGGAGGGATAGTGACACCTTCTTTGAGAATTAGGTTTCTGAGAAATGTAACCTCTTCCATATAAAACTTGCACTTGGAAGCTTTGAGGAACAGCCCTGCTTTATGCAGAGCGGACACCACCACTTCTAAGTTGATAGCATGTTGTTTGGGGGCTGGGGAATGAACAAGGATATCATCAATGTATGCAATAGCACAAGAGAACCGGAGATCCCCTAATGTGTTATCAAACATTTATTGAAACGTAGCAGGAGCACTTTTCAACCCAAAGGGCATTATGCAAAATTGAAAAATGCCTCGCCTCGTCTGGATTGTGGTCAACCATTCCTGGCCTTCCATCACCCAAATTTGGTTGAAAGCATTCACCAGATCCAGTTTCGAAAAAACATGGGATTTGGCAATCGCCTGACTGATTGTCTGCTCTAAAGGCAATGGGTAGGGATCTGTAACTGATATTTTGTTCAGGTGACCATAATCTATGCAAGGACGGAGTGATCCATCCAATTTTCTTGCAAATACAATAGGAGAGGCGATGGTAGAGGTTTCTTTGAACAACCAGCCTTTTTTTAACATATTGTCCAACCAGGTATTGAGTGTGGCCTCTTCCTCCGCTGTATGAGGATACAACAGGCAGTTGATGTTCACTAATTCCATGGTTGTTCGAAATCCACAATTGTACCTGGAATGTTTTGGCAGACAGTGCGCTCTTCCATGTTGAAGATTCCCCGGTATTGTATTAAGCTTTCAGGAATTTTGGTTGGAATGCCCATGGAAGTAACTAAGGTAGTGATAGAGCTGGTTCCTTATATTTTTTGAGGGTGTTGATCAAAGGGAACTCTCCTCTGAGTCATCATTGGTAGATGACAATGTATTTGACTCTAAATGAATCTTCACATGTTGTCAACACCACCATCCCACACCCAAGATCACCGGGAATACCAGGTTTGGCATAGCCAAAAAATAATCGCAGAAGTTATATTGGTGGATTGAGAAGTGTAACGGCTGGCGAATAACATATGAAGACTGGTAAGCAGATGAGTCCACCATTACTGAGGCGCCCACATCCATTTCCAATTTTAATTGCTGTGCGAACTCGACACTCATGAAGTTCCCCGCTGCTCTGGTATCCACCAGAGCTTTGAAGGAGACATGATGTGGAACAATACTGATTCTCATAGGGACAAGGAAATAAGCGGAATTCTGTTTATTTGGAGATTCGACCAACTCAAGAATGACTGAAGAGATAATGGGTATGTCAGACCCAGGGTCAGGGTTTTTAGCTGGGGCAAAAATTGGGAGTACAAGTGCGGGGGAAATCATTTCTTCCATCTGGGCTTGAACAGAATCGTTCATAGTTGACTCCAGAAATGGCGATTTGGACTCAGGGGGTTATGGAAAGGTTGGGACTCACTTCAACAGCTACTCTGGCGTTAAGCGCATTGTCTACGTCTTTGTTAGGAAATCCTATCATAAAGTTCCCCTTCTGATGTGGGGAAACATGGCGAGGTAACGCTTTGATAGTAGTTGCGGTGGCACATATCTGATCTACTGATTCCTGGATGGTAGACCAGGCCACGTGGTGAGTAGAAACTGAATTCAAACTTGCTCTAAAGACTTCCTGAAGCATATCAGTAGATAGGTCTGATGCAGAAGCCAGCTTACAAAAGGTGGAAATCAGAGAAGCCAAACTAGGGGCTTTAGCCATGTTTAGGAGTAGTCTGAGTAAGTGGTCTGATTGGGACACATGGGGTTTTAAGGCAGCTGATACAGCAGCCAGCAGGTGTATAGGGTCTTCTTTTTGTGAGGAAGAATGTAAAAGACTTCTCACCCAACGGTGGGCATCTCCATCCATGGCGTCCAACAACGCGAGACTTTGTTGGGCATGAGGTATCACCAAAGCATTACTGAGTGTGATTGATGTCCTCATTTGTACTTCCGTGAGGGCGTTGAGAACCTGATTGGTGATCTCTTGGGAGGGGATACTTGATCCTTCTCCTGAGGCGGAGGAAGTATGAGAAGATGCAGTCTGCACTCTTGAGTGGCTTGAAGAAAGTTTCCCAAAATAGAGTGGATGCTTCTCCCAAAGTCGGAAAGTGACCAAATGAACAGCAAACAACACACAACTGATTGTACGTTCATCTGGTAAAGGGTGACCACTGCAGCGCCCAATTCAAAAACCAAGGCGGAAGTGGCTTGAAGTAATGGTTGGTTGATTATGTCATAAAACGGCAGAAGAAGTTTAGACTGGCCTGCCAGTTGGGATGCATGAGCACCCAAAAAGCAAGCCAGAATGCCAGGGGCATTACCGACCATATGACTTACTATGGATCCAGGAAATGTGATACCACGAAGTGGTGGCATAACAACAGGGTAGGGAGTACCCCAATGGCAAACCACACTAAACCCATTCCCAACTCAGTGGTTCCCACTGCATGTGGTAAGATTGCTGGGATAGTCTCAATGAGGTTCTTGGCTTGAGCAGCCAAATCATTGGGGGTGATATAGAGATGGATTCTCTCTTTCCATTGTTTTATGTAGGGCCATAAGATCCTCGTGTATTGATATCATAAATTAACAAAAGTGGGGTTGTAGGACCAAAAGTATTGGAATTGCTGGGCCCAATCAGCAATAGAGGGAGCCAAGGTGACCAAAAGAATTGGTAAAGCCCACCTGGAGTGCAGGGTGACGGACCACCAGAAAATTGCCATCTGGGATGCGGTCAAGATTGAAAATAACAAAAAAAAATTTAAAATTTCTTTTTGGCAAAATTTATTGGGAAAGGAAAGTAAGAAAATTTACCAACAATTTTCTCAGTGCCATGCAACTGATTAAATAATGGTCAATTGGGTAGTGACAGGATGGGGTTGGGACCCAGAAAATTTGACCTGACTGGCGCATTGTTTGGGAATGGGGGGTTTATTCTTTAAGAACTGACATCACAAAATTCGGTGGCAGGCTGAGTCTCTGTCAGTTTGATCTCAAATGTCTGAACCAGGGCTCAACTATGTTTCCAACGATTAGCACGATTGCATCTAGCCCAATGGGTGACAGGAATCCCCAAGGTCATCCCTTATAGGGATGGGTCCATTTGGTTTGGAACAGGTTTGGAATGGCCAACCCGCCCACGCTCAGTTGTTTAACTGTTCGTTCAGTCAAAAGCAGCACATTGGGAACAGCGCCTGAATTACTATCCGAGGGCTTCAAACTTAAGTTGATAGCGCCCAATATTTGTTCAACTGGTCTGGAGATTAAATTGGAACCGTTGGGCGATCTGGCCAATATCTCATCCTTCGTGCTTTTACAGCCATTTGAATTTTGCGCATCAGCCAGATTGCTGACCAAATTAGATATGACCAATTTCAAATTGATAAACTCAGCACAGATTTCACTAATTCCCCACAACAGTTCTGCTGAGGTAATTGTGGGTATTGGGGGTGGGATCTGAAGCGGATGAGCTGTTACCTATCGCTCATCTACTATGTGAGCGAGGTCACCCTGAGTGATGAGGGGTACCACCATCCTCTTTGGTGTCTTTTTATTTGGGAATGGAAAGATGGCCTGATTGAGAGCCAAAGGACGTTCCCTGAGACTTACAACTATGAGGTCCAGCCATGCCATATTCTTCAAAGTGAGAAATATTGGGAGTTAATTTGATCCACTTGATAAATTTTGATGAAACAACATTCACTGGAGATCCATATCTATGATATCTTTGGCATTGACTTGATTCACTCGGAAGTCAATATGGGTAAAGTTTCTTCTGAACTGAGAGGATAAAGCCAACAATGAGGGCAAGTAATAAGAAGAATGTTTGTCTTTAATATTCAATAGGGCTTCGATGTTCTTGCTGCGCACTCATATCATTATTGAGGTGTAGAATCTTATTGGGCTTATCTCTTTTCTTCTTCTCATCTGCTTCCTTTTATTGAAACAATGAGCCTCAGTATGAAAATATTGATGACAGTAGTTACACTGGATCGCCCTAGTATTCTCAGGTATAGCATAGACTTTGGGTTGACTAGGTCTAGGAGACTCATAAACTCAGGGTTTTCAGAGAATTGAGGAGGCAATTCCAATAAGGCCTCCTTAATGTCCAAGATACTTTGGATGTTCTTTTTTACACTGATTAGATAAACTTTCATTTGTGTTATGGAAGAAAAAACTGACATAACTGCCTTAATTGTATCATTTAAATTTAACTGACTGCAAGCCACTAAAGTCTGAGCTTCCCAATAGAAATGATGAGCAAAGACTTTGATGGATTCATTTCATTGGGGCTGTATACCCATAAAAGCCTGTTTTTGAGAAAATAGAGTTTGCTCACCCCCAAATTCTTTTATTAGCGCTTCCTTCATCTGGGGCCAGGTGAGCAAGTCATCAAGTGGGGTACCATGATATCCTGAGCCAAACGAGTAAGGCAATTTGGCAAATAATTCATCTTTTGGTGATCCATAGCCTCACTTAGCGCCTTTTTCATAAAGATAGAGGAAGGAGATAATTCTACCTTCCCCCGGGGAGTACTTCTCCTTAAATATCAGTTTGAAACTCATAGGGCAGTTGAGGTCAAAACATGTACTCCAAGTTTTCTAATTGAGTGGAAACATATGAATTGGAGTCTGACGCTTGAGAAAAAATTGAGGATAAAACCAGCGGCTTTGGTAAAAGTTTCACTAATCTGACGGTTCAGCTCAACAAGCCCCACTTTCTCATCTAATTGGTGATATAGCTCAAAATTCTGTTCCTGCTGGGAATTATACTTGAGTTCTAGCGTCTCAATCTTCACTTGGAGCATTTCTCCTTTAAATTCACAAGCATGAAGCAGGATATCAGTGTCCTTTGCCCATTTACCCAAATTGACCAACTCATTGGATAAAGACTGAAGTGACAAGAGGGGATTGATTGGTACCCCATTGGGGTTTAAGTTACATTCCTTGGCTAATTTATAAAATTATTCATGCAAGCGATCCATCATACTTAAGAGAGAGTAAATTTGTTGAAGGAATCTGGAATGTTCATCAGCACCCAGAGGCCCCCGAGGTCCTTCCACACCTGGCGGTCCATAAGGCCCTACATTACCAGGGGGTCCCCGAGGTCCATCAGCACCAGGTGGTACACGTGATCCTATACCCCCAGGTGGCCCATGAGGTCCTTCAACCCCCAGGAACCCATCAATCCCATGGATTTCTCTACCTCGTTAACCTGGAACTGAATTCCTGAGTACAGCTGCTCCAATTGAATGAGATGGGTTCTAACTTCCAGCTCCATTGATTGATTACACTCAGAGAGTTGGGAAAGACCCTCTCTCCATTCTCTCTGAATCTCCTGAACTCACTTTGTGAATTGTTCATCAACAAAACCAGACATCTAGATATTGAGCTATATTAGCTGTTGATGAATTTGGTTGAGAATGGTCTGATTACTAATTATGGCCTCACGATTATCTTGGCCAAACTCAGAGGCAAACTTAAAAATTTGGAAACATGATTATTCAAGGATTGAAGTCCTTCTAGTAAATTGAGCATCCCTTGATGGTTCATTCCCACTACAGGTAATAAATGGTATAAGGTTGGGTGTATGAGCTGGTGCAGGTATTGCTTGGGGACAATTCCTGGCATTTGTGAGGTTTGCAACACTTCCCACAAAATAGAGGGTATGGCATTAGATTAAGATTGGGTAGAACAAATTCCAGGAATTAAGGCACCTTTAAGCAGGTGATTAATAATATTTCACAGAACCTCAGGTGGTATTTGAAAGTCTAAGGTAAAGCTTAAGTTAGGACCATAAAATTCCAAGTTGGCACAAACTTCCACCGTGGGGGGTAATCTTGGGATTAGGGTTTCAGATAAACAAACCCATCATAATATACGGCCTTGCTCATGGTCTTAAGTTTTCCAGGCAAAAAATGGGAATCCATGGTTTTGATTGACATTTTCACTGGTGCGTAACTCAGAGTGCCCCTGTAGTGAGCACCAGTCTGGAAGTTTTATATTACACTTCCAATGGGGCAGGTTTTCTCTCAAAGTTACACTGAGAAGATTCTCCAAAAAAGAGTGATAAATATAAGCAAAAAACACGTTATAATTCAACCTAATTTTTATTATCAAAAAGAGGGGATATTTATAGGCTTTGTAATGGGTCATAATCTATCATTGCAAATTAATCTCTGCACGATTAAATTTTCAATCAATTGATCAAAATGAGATTGATCATTAACTTTGATAGATTGAGATATATTGCTCTCTCCTTCCAATGATGCTAGGGAATCAATGGAGTGGAATTTTCAGAGATAAGAGAATTCGGTGAAATCCCAACACACGGCTTCAGAAGAAGGAACATGCTAGATGTGATATGGTCAGGTCTATATTAGAATATCACCAAGATGGCAACAGACGCCTATTCCATCAAGAACCTCTTGGATGGAAGGATTGTAAATTGGGTCCATGCTAAATATATAAAGCAGCGGATCCAAGAAAAAAATAATAATAGTGCTCTTGAAGGACCGCCAAACCATTGAGATGGTTTATATTCTGAAAATTTGTTTAAGTCCTAAAAGAGGTCTGCTGAACCAAAAAAATGGTTAAATCTTGAAAAATAAGACCCCTAAACCATGAAAACTAGTAAGTTGGAGTATACCTAGGAACCAGGTTGAGGGAATAGTAAAAAGATGGATTGCTGAACTGAATGAAGGTCATGTCCTATATAAAAAGAAGAAAAATAAGAGATTGATAAAAATATTAGGGAAAAACATAAAAAGGCACATAAAAAAGGCATATATTTTTATAATTTTTATTGGTTATCCTTGACTTGGGGATGATTCTGCCTATGTCACCTCTTGGGGGAGGGAGCATGTATAACAGTAGGTTTAAATTAACTGTTGAAATCTAATTGAGATTGGATGCTAGCAAGGGCTAGACCTACTCAAAGCCAAGTTTGTTGAGTGGAGGCTGATCCCTGTGAGAACATGACAAGGGGAAGAGAGATTTAAATATTGGTACTTGTCAAATGCAATACCCTACATCAGGGGGGAAGCAACGGAATAAGAAGAGGCAGTCGGTGAATAACCCCAAGTAATCCCAATATGGCACTGGATCTGGAAATTGGTCTTGAGTGCTTGCTGACAGGCTTCATTAAGAACCTTAGACATGTTAACAGGCATTAAGCAAGTGATACTAGGCGGTGGTTGCAAAATCGTGCCCTTGATAATAGCCATAAGGATAGGTACCAATAAGAAGCGCCAGAAACGAGATAGTCATGCAAGGAGCAGTTGGAATTCTGAAGACAATAAATACAAGCTTCTTGGATTTGAAACAGAATGAGCGATGGAATTTTAGGGAGGCTGAAAGCTTCATGACCCATCTTCAAAGAACTTGTCCTTTGAAATGAAGGGCATAGGCTGAAACGTCTTGATCTAGGAAATTTGTGAGATTGGAGAGGTTTAGAGCTATGGAAAGAGCTTTAGTCACTTGGGCCCTCAATTCTGCATAGGGGAGCTCAAAATGTTTACAATTTTTCAATGGCCAGTTCAGTTGAAATAACAGCTGGTTTATAAAATTGGTTGATTCAAAAAAGGAACTCAGAAAGCAAGTCAGATCTGGCACAAAATAATCTATAAAGATCAGAATGGCATTGCTTCATGAGGCTTGACAATAATAGTAGGAGTATCGGTAAAAGGAGCTGAATCTAAGAGTATTGAAGTCCATTTTGGGAACTGATAACAGAGGAAAAGTTGGCTGCGAGTCACACAGATGGTTGCTACTCTGGGTTTGTTGGGGTTGGATACCGTTTCCAGTAGTTCTGCAGAAGGACTGCCTATATATGTGTGACTGAGAGTATGAATCCTAGAGTTACCATAGAAGAGATCACTTCATGCAGAATAACTCATCAATTGGAAGAGCAAATTCATCTTTAGTAGACAGACTGTCAAGATATTGCTGGTACCAAGAATCTAAATTTGATATATGAACTGTATGAGAGGGGATGCCAGACTTTTTATAATTGTTGACATTATTCACTTTAATATTATTTAAGCTCTAATTTCAAAAAAGTTAATTTAAAAATTGATGAGATACGCTCTTCAGAAAGAAAAAAATGCAAGAGTGATATGAGCAAAAAAAGTTATTAAGAGAAAACAACAAGAGCAAATTTAATTAATCATATTCAATTTTGTCATAAGACATACATTGATGGTAGTAACCTCCTTTTAAGGATGATGAGGGAGATCATGAAATCAAGGATGCTGGACCAAGATCCTGATTATGAAAACGGGTTGTATGCCCTGACTGAGGGGAAACCAGCTTTCTAGGACCAGAATTGTCACAATTAAATTGATTAGCCCAGCACAATAGTGGGTCATGAGGACCGCACTCTGAGGAGGCAGTAGCAAGGAAGAGAAGGAAGAGAACTGCATGCCAAAGGTTGTCCTGAACAGCGTTGAGTGCAGATTGGCTGTGCTCTGCTGTAAACCAAGAAATATTCAATCTGGTCTGAGGCAGAATTATCCTGTCCTGATCCTATTCTTACTGGAAATCTAGGCGAGAGGGGGGACGTGTTCAAATCTTTGCTACCTTTCCAGATGCTTAGATTAACTTTGGATCACTAGGGGATAATTCTCTATGGCAAATAAATTGGATATCAGTTGACCCTGATTTTGGAATAATAATGTTCAGGGGATTTTAGGTAATTTGCCATGTTTTGATCCATTGGGGATTGATCCAGGTGAATGCTTATGATCACATCGGGCAGAGTTGCCAACAAAATAGGGGCATATGATAGTTGATCAATGATTAACTATCAGATGTACAATTGGGATTAATCAGGTTTCATCACTGAACGTTTGGGAATTTAAGTATTAGTTGCAAGGTGAGTGATGCCGCCTGCAACTAATGATTCAATCAGTTGGTTCATGACCTGCCATGGTGGGTAAAGATTCACATTAACTAGTCAGGCTTTTAGTCAAATATAGTTAATTTGCTATATTCAAGTGGGAAATTTTAGAGACATGTTTTCTGGCTCTTTCCATTTTAGGTATCTAAAGTGTTGATGGAGTAATCCTAACAAGATGGAGAAGGCCATTGCTGGTGAGAAGTCAGAGAGAAGTTTAACATCAACGGCTGCTGTTTCTAGGCTGAGATGCTAATTGAGGGTTGGGCGCTGAATTCCCTCTATGAATTCCCTTACAATTCACATTAATAAAAAAAGAGATTTCATCAAAAAGATTTCATTATTTTAATATAAAGATTTTACCTATTAGAAGAAAAGAGTTCTTCCATTGACCATAAGCTCTATTCGTCTTAAGTAAATTATTGTTGTTTTATACAATAATTGGGACTCTTTTGTAGTATAAAGAGTAAGTATTGAGGATCCTTAGAAGAGAAGCAGAACTTATAAAGGAATTTCCGCAGACTCAGTGTGATAATAAGAAAGGCTGGAAACCTTTGAATCTGATAGTGGATATATTTTAGACGGATCAGTGAAGAAGTCCTTATAGTTGACAACACCATTATTTCATGGATTAATACAGGTCTAGCGTTGGACCATATTAGGGTTTATCTATATAGCTACAAATAATGGTTGTGACAAAAACATCAATCACTATTAATTATTATCAAGCAACGCAAATCGTGCACATTTCAAAACTATGCAGTTAACTTTTGGGAGCTATTGGTCATTAACAATTAAGGAATAGTTCCAATTCTAACAGCTTAATTTTCTGATCCCAACTATTCTTAAATCACCAGCGCATCGAGTCATTTGCTTGTGTGCCCAAACTTCTTACCTTTGGTGGGCGTTAACTTGCTCAGTACGTTGAGGTGATGCACACCTCTGATCTCATTAATGGTGATACTCACCTCTATCTCTTCCAAACCACACCTCTGATGCTCCAACCCCATCCTGTCTGCCTTTGCCCGCCACCTGAAGAAACCATCACTGTACAAAAATTCCCCTGACCCCTCTTCCCCTTCTAATATGGATGCCTAGGATCAACGCTGAGGCACCATGTCAGAAATTGTTTATTTATTATAATGATACCTTTGTTTGACACATTGAAAATAAAAATATGCATAGATGTCCCCCTCCTTGGGTTAGGTCCCACTAGTAATAAAAAAGAAAACTGAGATTAATAATGTTTGCTTATGCTGAAAGTCGCTTAAGACTTAATTTGAGTAGATTTGTTAATAAATGAATAATGAAACTTAAATACTTAATAGACAGTAAAAGTTGGAATGCGCAAGTGTAAGTACTCTCTGTTAGAGATTAATTAAGATGTTAAGGACTTGTACACATCAGAATAGGATAGTAATGCTTAAAGAATTCAGAGATTTAGAAATTTTCCTGGCACTTTTGACAATATCTGGCAAAGACTCTCAATGCCACCCCATCAGCAACAAGAGTTGTGGGTTGTAATCCTCATACAATATTAAAACCATTAAGCACTAAATTATTCTTCAATACTTTGAAACTACCAATATTACATCAGGACAATTCACTGGCATTTTTAAATTATTTTTAACAAATATGTTTTGGTACAGTTTACTAAAAAGCAGTTACTGTTACAAACTGTCTTAGCAAATATCGTTGATTCTGGTTACCCACATCCTAATTGAAAACTAATCATATGTTGATGCTAAGAATGTGATTATGAATAAATTTGGTGGTCCTGAAATAATGGCTTGATGAATTAAGGAAAAATGAGTGTGAAAGACAAGAAGGATGAGATGGTGTGTGCATTCACTGATTAATTTTATTAAAAACTAAACCTAGTTGTTGAAAGCATAATAAGATACTTTGAAAAAGAATTGCCATGCAGAAGGCGCTCTAACCCTTATCAGTATCTCACCTGAGAAACGTTGCAAGCATTATCACCCAACATATTAATAGGTGGTAGAATATTAAAGTTTTAGGATTCACATTTGATACTATATCTGGGAGATAATATTAAATTACCCTGAATTAGAATCAATGATAGTAAAAGTTATTAAAAACTGAAGTATATTGCCATTTTGGACAGTGGGAAAGAGCTTGAAGGGAAAAGATAGCCTAATAAAACTTATATCACCTGAAACAAATGAAGAATTATTTAACAATAAGCACAAAATTGATGGAGAACAAAAACCAAGGATCAATTGAATCTTATGCTTTCTATAAACAAAAGAGACCAACCAAGTGTTAGAAAAAGGCTCTGCAATCTAGATAGGTAATGCTTTAAATCCACAGGTTTCTCAATTCCAACTTACAAACTCAGCAATGACTTATATATCAAAATTTCGACAAAGAGCCTACAGCAGATCCACTCCATCATATTGTACCGGATTGTGAATGCAAATGTAATAGCTAAAGCAAAAAGGAACTAATCATAAGATTGTATCAGATGACACTAGATCCTATGCTTATCAATTTTTTGGAGAAAGAAAAAACAAATATGAGGATAAATTGTTAATCAAAACTTGATGCTATTAATGTCTCCATCCTGAACTGTACTTAAATGAATCATTTTCTGATATTTCCGCCCATAATATCCACAAACTAGACTTGGCAATTAATGCTAATGTTCACTCAGTAAAAAAATGTTACAATACTGCATGTACTGATTGAGGACACTAACTTTGGCCAAGTTAAAGTGAGTGAAATTTAAATAGTGGTGCCACAATTATTATATTTTAAATAAACTAGTGAAATTTATGAAACTTTTGACAGATTTAGAACTATGGAAAGAATATGGGACAGCAGGAACAAAATCATAGGTTTTCTATGGTGCTTATAGCGCCCTATCTCTTTGGTTTGTACACTGAATATTTCAACAACTGTCATTGTGTTTCCCAATCATAATTATGACATTATAATTGAAATTGAGAATATGAGGAATTATGGAGTTAAATGCTATTTTGCTAAGAACACCATGTTTATCCTGGGTCAAGCTCTTCCATTGGTATATAATAAAAAGGTAAAGCACTATAAAACAACAGGAATTTTTTAAATTTGATCTACAATAACGATGTTATACCCATTTATAACAAATTATTTAATAAAAAAGTCCAAATTTTATCTAAACAATTCATTTAAATATGGGATTTCAATTTGGGCCAAAAAATCTTCTCTCTGTTTGGCGTAACTTTCCAAGAAAATTAATTCAGTAAATTAAAAGAAAACACTTAATAGCACACCAAAGTCTTGCTCCAATGTTGTTGGATCCCCCACCAACTGTCTCAGCGTGGGGCAGTGGCAAAACTCCCCCTCCATTTTCCATCTGACAGAAAAACATGCTTGGACTGGCTCGCCCAGTCATTCCAAACCCTTGGGATGATTCATTCTTCCCAAGGATCTTGATGCCCATCTCACCCAAACCCAAGCAGTGCCCTGCTGCCCCCTGGTGCTCCCCGGAGCAACATGCGTTTTGGCCTTAGGGTTGAATATGGGAAATTCTTCCCCTACAACGACCAAGCCATTATCAAAATGGCTCAGGTAGTGATGACACCAGCCTGTTTCATTGACTTCCGCCCCTATAAGGGGTACTTTGATTTTGGCTTCCCCTGTGAAGCCAATGCAGCCACTGCGGCAATGGTGCCACTAATATTTAATAATATTCCCCTTCCAACAACTTGGACCTGGCTCCCAACGGACACCACCTTGGTGGTCAGTTCGCTGGTTTGCCCACCCACCTCCCCCCAAAGTGCTCCACCAGGAGCTGATGGAAGGTTTGGCAGCCTACGGCGCCAACCCCATCTTACAATTTGTGATCCCAAATGGGCCACACGCCTTGCTGGGCCTTGGGCATATGCCACAATCAGCCCTGAATTTATGAAAATTTCTTTGGCAATTCCCCTTCGGCCACCATCCCATCTGCCCCCAACCATCCATTCTGGGCCCGCGTTGAGGGCAGATGGACGATTTGCCCATCCTGTTTCAAGTTAGATCACTTGAAATGTAAATGCTCATACTTAGAAACTTCTGCTGACACTGAAAGTTTTCTTGACACCAACCAATCTGCCGCCCACCCCGCGCCAACTCTGACATGGGGTATGATCCTATCTTCCCCTCCTCCAATGCCTGATGCTGCTGCTGCACCTACAGCCACCAATCAGCACCCACCTTGCCCCAATGCCATAAATAAATCATTAACCAAACATTGGATTGGATCCCAGTTAGATCCCATGCATCCACAAATAAATTGAACAAACCTCAACTGTACGCTGATTCCCCAATCCAATTCAACCAAAATCCATGGGAATTATTGGATGAAATCGACAAATCAGGTAATGTCATTGAAGAACTGATGCTGCAACTCGAGCGGCTCTGTAACACAGAATGGGATGCAAAATTTCCGCCTCAGAAATATGTCCCACAACCTAATGCCAAACCATTCTACAGCGACCACCAGCTTGCAGTAGAAGCAGCCACCATACCAGATTGCCATCCACTTCACAAAGCTGCCACCAAATCTGTGGCTGTGCTCACAGGAGGAATTCCACCTCCCATTATCCCCAAAAATCTTACTGCACAAAGTAAGATCACCATGAAAACTTTACACAAAAACGTCACTGAAGCCATCCAGAACGTGGTAACAGTAGCGCGAAATCTGAAAGCAAAAATAACCTGAACCAACATTGCCACATTTTTAAATTCCCAGACGCCCACCTCAAAGCTGAAGACACTTTGGGAAAATACATTGTTGGTATAATGATGGCTGGCAACTATTTGGAAGTTCCAGTCATCAAGGATATCAAACCCCATGCCGCTGATGCCCCCACACCCTTACTATCTGCCTTAACACGCACCCTACTCTGGGATGAGATGGATGTGGCTGAAGATGAGCCCCCCGATTCCCCCTCCCCATCCACCATGGAGGGATAGCAGTATTCGCTGCCCACCTGGTTGGATATTTTGTTAGGTATGATTCAATCAATCCATCCATTTTTGGCGTTTCATTTGAATCATTATTTTTTAATTATAATTTTTAGTTTTAGTTTGATAATGTCCATCACCTGGTCAGCTTACCTCAGTTACATATAATTTGGGCCAAAAAGCCAATAACCAAATTACTAGCATAGCAGCAATTAATCAGTTTGAGAATGATGCTTGATATACTGGAGTAACTATATGTGTAAATTGAGGCTCTATGGAAAAATTTGAGGATATTACCTTGGGTGGCTCCAAATATTATAATTTCAGGTCATGGAGACTTGTTTCTTGCTAACAATTTCAACAAAAATCCAAGTTGATTTTAGAACAATGAGACTATTGTGTTTTCAGATGACTTATCAACTGAATCTAAGATTATCACAACTTTGGCTCACTAGTGGAATTGGGACCACTGGAGGAGGCTACCAAAAGTGTTTATGTTCTAATTGACAGGGGACAATTAATTAGATTATTAAAAACAAAATAGGATGAAGTAATTAATCTAATAGGGAAAGTATTGTGTAATTCTTCCCAAAAAAATCATGATCTAGGCTGTGTAAGGAATGTAATTTATATGGTCAATATAGGAGAATTGTAACTGACTTAAATTATACTAATTTGATGATTGAGAGTCTCAGATGCTGTAGTAGCTGAGGAAATCCACAAATTTCTCAATTATGGATGTCAGAATTTCAGATAGCCACATAATCCAACCTTTTAACTGATCAATATATTTGATGATTAAATTATAATCATATAGGGTTGGCAACAGCAGCCAATAGATGGGATTATCATTGGACATGATCCCCAATGATATTTGAGGCCGCAAACTAATGAAATTATTGTCAGGCATCATCCCCAATGATATTTGAGGCCACCAACAAATGAGATTATCATTGGGCATCATCCCTGACGAAATCAATATTAATAAAAATTAATATGGGAATAGCACCCAATAGTCAAATTGTAGGAAATCGTTCAGAGCGGATTGGATCAAAGTCAATGAAAACTACCAAAACGTTTGAACGCCGGAGGAAGAGTAGAATCATCATCAGCTGAAACAATTGGTTTTAAGTTCCTAATACCAATTGTTTGGCCACCAAACACCAAGAATTATGCTGCCTAAGAAACCCAAGGCAATGGTACCCAATGAGATTCAGTGCCTAATACTGAGGGCCAAACCAGTATAGGAGCACAAATAATTCCCAGCGGACAGCTGAAAAGTTGTGTGCTGATTCTAACTATAAAACCCCAAATTATTCCCTAATAAAAGCAGATAAAAACCTGATAACCTGGTTTTTTTCATAAGTCTAATATTACTCTTAAGAGAAGAGTGCAAGGATCAGATATCCTTAACTTTTTATCAAAATCTCCACCTGGCTCTGTGAGAAGGGAATAGGGAAAGTGTTCCCTACCCAGTACAAGAACATCTTCAAGATGAAGAAGCACCAGTTTATAGTTGTACAATACACTCAAAGTGGCTTTTGGGGATTCAACTCTAATAGTAGTCTTCATACTATTTTTGACCAGTTACTCAATTTTAATCAAATCAATGCAAGGATCCACAAATCTGTACAATCAAAATCTAGGGCCAGAAGCGAGCAACTAACAAAGCCCAAAAAGTTTAACAATGGACTTTTAGTGCCCTCTTCCAATCCTTTTATAAACTTTCATATCATTAATAAAGAAGAAAAATTGTTCAGATTGAGTAGTGATTGATTATCACCAATTAACGAAATTGCAAAGAAAGACTTATGTCCATTACCTATAGTTGGCAATGCTTTAAACTATTTAGGAGGAGCAAAATTCTTTTTAAATATATATTTTATTATAATACTGGAAAATCAATATGCCTATAAGTATCAGGAGATTAGTGCATTTATCATTACACAAGGATAGTATCATCTGACAAGAATGCCACTGGGACTCTGCAATGCACTATCTACATCTTAGTGGGTGATAGATACTATAATAGCAGATCTGAAGTTATTTTGTGTTTTAGTTTATCTGGACAATCTTAACCTTTTGTTGAACCCCTTTCTGATTATTTAAATCATCTAGAGAATTGGTATAATTAGTAATTAACTGATGATATGAAAACTAAACTGAGGAAGTTCCATTTTCTAAAAACCAAGCTAAATACATTGATTTTGTAACCAGTTTGGAAGAAAATATGTCCCTCGAGCTCAGAAAGTAAATGAAATTAAATGTAGATACATCCCAAAAAGATTTTAAGACTTTTAAGCGTTCTAGGATTGTCAGCTATGATCGCTGTTTTATTAAAGTATTTTTAAGAATATCAGATCCCTTTTTTACCTATAAAGGATCCAAAAAAAAGGATTATTATGGAGTGAAGTGGTTTAAAACTTGTTTGATGAACTTTAGATTTATTTGACAACAAGGTCTATGGTGAAATATCCAAATTTTATATCGTCCATTTATTATACAGGTTGATGCATCTCTTATGTCAATTAGTGCCATATTGAGTCAAATTGATGATGCAAGGAATGAACATCCAATCACATATGTATGTCAGATCTTGACCCCAGCTGAGCAGAATTATACTGATTATGAATGGGAATGCTTTACTGTAATAAATGTGTACAAATGTCTTTCTGTATATCAATAATAAGTGTTTCAAATTCATCTCTGATAGTGCTTCCCTCCACTGGTTGAATAATCTTAGAGTACTAGAAAGGAGATTAACATTATATGCTTTGTATTTGCATACCTTCAAGTTTGAAATTGATCATAGAGTGAGTATAAATCAACAGAATGCTGAAGGCATATTAAGATTACCTATTATTTATGTTATTTATCAACAAGCTGATGAGCTATTCCAAAAGATAATAGTCAAAAACTTAAAAAATGAAACCCAAGAGGACCAAAACGCAATAATGAATGCTATGGAGAACAATGAAATGAAAATGGAAATTTTACAGGATATAAAAGAAGAATTATTTGTTTCTGAAGCCGCCAGAACATCCTAAAATAAATTTGAGCTGCTTATAAGGTTGTTGGGCATAAAAGCTTATAGAAAAATTGGTGCAATTCAATATAGTTATCAAATTCTATGAACTACCATATAGCTGAAAAATTTTCTTTAGCTTTGGTTGCCAGCTACATAAGCCACATAAGAATATGATATAGTATTGGTTGGTGCAACCAAGATCTGTGTGGTATACTGTAACAATAAATTCCATAAATCCACTCAGTGTTAGCACCTGAGTAGTGAAATATTAATTGTCACAATTGACCATTCAAAATATTGTTGAAGCCAGAGTCTGAGTCAAATGGCTTGCTCTGACTACCACTAAATCTATCTTAGAACAATTGGTATATTGGCATGGCTACCCTCAAATAATACTTATTGAAAGAGGACCATTTTATTTCCCCCAAAGTTCCTAAGTTATTTCAACTAATGGTGATCAAAGGAGACTTTTCAGTCTCATTTCACCAGAAAGTGAACAGAATGGCTGAAAGAGTGAATAACACTTTAACTTTAACACAATAAAAACTATCTAACATAAGACGTCTGCTTAGACATCTTAAATGAGCTCAGTGACCTTCTTATTTAACATCAGACATCATTAACCATCAGAAAAACGCCCTTCAAGTTGCTGTATAGACGTTGAGCAGCATTTATAACAATTTTCTATTGAGCACTGGAACCAACTTTGAGGATGATTCCTAAGCAATATATAAATTGAAAATAAACATTATAATCGCTTTACAATTCAAGGCTTATGATACAACTCGGGAAATGAATTCAGGCAAGGAGGGTGATAACAGTTAATGAACTGCAATTAAAGAATTCGAAATTGGCAATGGGGTATCCTATTGCAATACTCTATGGTTTGGACTCTAAAATAAACTGGGTGCCTTATATATGGGGCCATTTGAAACTATACCAAAATTGGAAATTGACTCTAATACAATTGATTATATAATCATTGATCATATTTTATTTTATTTTATTTAACCGAGGCAAGCCGACCAGGGGACAGATATTACCGAAAGAAAGAAACAACATGAAACCTGAACAGGGTCAACTCCATTGAAGAAAGTTTTTCCACCTCCGGATCCGGGACTCAAATCTTTCTGGTTACATCATGGGTAAGGTTTTCGTGTTATTAGACCTACTAACCGCCAATAGCTTCCTTTGGCTGGCACCCTGATTGATGTGCGAAGGGCGGGAATTGAACCCGCAACCTTCAGGTTGGTAGCCGTATGCCCTTACCGACTCGCCTTCCACCCCCATCATTGATCATATTATCAATGGAGTTCACAGCTTTTTTCTTAAAAATTTTATATAAAAATGATAAAGAAAATAACAATATAAATGGAATATATAGGAAAGTACATGTTATATTATTTATAAGAAGAAAAAAGAGTACTTTTTTATTTCAACTTATTTGTAACCATCATCTCTAGAATTCAAGCATGCTTAGGTCGCCTCTTTGTAGAGAGTGGTTAGATGACTAAATTAGCAAAGAGGCCATCAAAAATTCAATATAAGATCAAGTACTTACCAGCACTAAACCTAATAAGAACATAGTTCTTTGGGCATGTTAAAATTTCTGCAAAAAAGCAAGTATGGGAAGTTATTGAAATAAAGAAACTTTTTAGATGAGATACTGCTGATTGAAGAGGGAAACGCCAATATAAAAAATTTAGCAAACACTTCTGCATAATCCTTATAAGGCACAGGCGCTGGATGCTGAGACTTTATTGCTTGATGGTGGGCTTTTTCAATAACAATAGACATGTGAACTGGCATTGTTCAAAATGTGAGTGGATGTTTGTGAGAACATGCCTCCAATTATAGCCATCAATGGAAGATATCTGTTTGATGCTCCATAAGAGGGACAGTCATAAAAAACAAATGGCTTATGAAGGACTCAATATAAGCTTTTTGAAACCTGAATGGGGATGGATGATAAAAGTAAGTAAATTGGGGTTTTAATTTTCAACTCTAGATGACTTGGACAAAAACGAATGCCAAATGCTGCATTATCATGATCCAAGATATGTTTAAGGTTGTCATGATTATACGCTTAACTAAGAGCTTCATAAACTTTTTTAGCTTACTGTATGGGAGTTCATGATGCTCTTGACTTTTGATGGCCAATACATAGGAAAAAATAACTAGCTGATAATACTGGATTAACCAAAACAGAAATTCCAGAAGAAATTCTCAGTCAGAAAGAAATGTTTGACTTAATTTTGAAGATATGGATTAGGTAAACTTGGTAACAACCACTGACTTAAACAAAAATGGATACAAATACAGTAGTGGATCAAAATCTTATGCAAGTATAGGCAAAATGAGAGATTTTGCCAAGATTTTTTGAAGATGGTAGCAATTCCTGTTCCTTATAAGGGAATGGGTTCAGTTACTGGAAAATTTGTGGAGTCATATAAGTATTCACTTGACTAGGGACACAAGATTTGGAATGACTGTATATTAAATTCATTTGGGTGGTATAATTCATTGCCATAAAATTATGGCACCCGTTTAAGATAGGTTACCATTAACGTTTGTATCAATAACTATTGGAAGTCTAAGGTATGACAGCTGTGTAGTTTTTTAAGCAGAAGGATGCGTTAGATTTTTTGTAGCCACATTTATCATCTTGGTAATTATTAAGCTTTATATGATTATATACTTTATTGGATCATTTAAAAAATTAAAAGTTAAATGTGATGGGTTGACCTTGGGACAAAACTAAGATGCAAAGTTTTACTAAGCAAGACTGGGCTTGAACCTGTTACAGAAAAATCGCATCAGTGTGGTAGCAGGAACAGCCCCACTAGGTAAACCATCCTATTTAGTTCATTTTTTTAGGCCTAGTAATTAGGTAGCTAATATTGCCTTGATTTCCTAGTTAATTGACAGTCTGGTGATCAGAAATAGTTACTAACTGGTTTACTGATTTCAATAACAAAGAATTCAATTTTAATGTAAGGCACAATTATGTTTAAAAGAGATTGTTGCCAACAACTTATATATTTTGTAAGTTGGATTTTATAATAAGCACCTACTAAAATTAAGATCAAATGGTATTACCTGTCATTTTTGATAGCTAGTATTTTAGTATTACCATGCTATATTAGGTATAAGCAGCTGGGGCTAGCTAATTGTATAGTATGCTTTTATTAAAATCAGTACAAATTATATTCATAAACCAATGTTACACATTATAGGCAATGTTTGCCAACATGAACGTGATAGCAATGACTGCTAATATACATATTTCCTTTAAAACTCTCATCAAAAATATATTATCCCTAATTTAATTGGTAAAAAAGATCTATATAATCAATATATATGTTGGGACCAAGTGGTTTAGACCACTTGTCCCTTTTACATTATAGGCCAGGAAATCTTAAGTTCATGGGTGCTGGATTTATATAATTGTGCTTTCCTTGTCTGGAAAGTCATTTCTCTTGTTAATATCCCTAGAGTTGTATATCCTAAATATTAGATTTTCCCTAAATTAATATAGTAGGCCAAAATAATTAAAATAGCGGAAAGAGTGTAATCTTTATTTGCTTAGAAATAAGATTATAAGGGAGATCAGGGTGGTTACATGGTCCATCTCCAAGAAATCTAAGCTTGGATATATAATTGTTATGAATAAGAGATTCTACAGCAGGCTTAGTCATATCATTCAAATAGGTTTTACTCGCCACATGGATTGGGTTTGAACCCTGATATTAGGGGGTTTTGGGCGAGTAATATTTGACATATCAATCAGGGATTGTCCCCAGTACCAAGTGATTGAAATTTGTTAGGGATTATCCTTGTTAATGGTTTCATCTATTTTTATAATCAAGTTTAATTTCTGTCATCTACCTCATCTGAATCTCCAATTTATGTAGAGATCCCAACAACGCCTTTCTCACCGCCTTAGGTTCTTCTCACTTAACTCTGGGGTTTTTGAAACTGGGGCGCCAAAAGGGATAATATGTTGCACAGATCAGACATAAACCACATATGCTTAAACTTCCTGAGAGAGCTGTAAACTTGACACTTTCACGGCATTGTACATCTTATTTAGAATTCATCCTGTGTATACTGGAATCTTCCATGACGCAACGGAGCTTATCTCAACCTTTTTCCCTGCAAGCCTAACCTTACAAGGATTTTTTCTCAAAACAAGTGTTTTCAACTGTAGTGTACTCAAGACTGGTTACTTTCAGTCACTACTTTTCACCTATTACCAGTTAAAGTACAAACCAACTAAAGGACAAACTTAAGATTCTGTTAAATAAACTGTTTATTTAAGATAAAAACTTAGTATTTTTCTAATAAATACTAAAAATTTAGGGATGTAAAATAATAAATCAAGTGATAAAATGAGTAGTGGATTGAAAATATTGATTCTTCTTCAGGAACTTTGGTGCAGTCTCCTCTTTAATTAATTTCTCTCTTGGGCACTCATTTTATCAAGGTCCTGAATTTGTGCACTGTGGTAGTATGTGGAGCCCATGGTATCATGGTCATCAGCTCCGAGGCTCCTGTGCGCTTTGGTGGAGTCCAAATTTTCATTACCATCAGTGGACTTAATTTCCTGGTTGCTTGATGGCAACGTTTTTTTAATTTTTTGTTTTCCTTTTTAAAGTTACTCAGTTGTCTATTTCCTTTTTTAAAAGCTAATCTCATTTAAAGTTTTGTCATTTCTGGTTTGCACCTCTTTGATGATTTTATCATTTTCATTTTAACCATGACATTATTACTTTTGCCATTTTTGCGGCCAATTGATTTGTGATATTACCATTTTTGGAGATAGACTCATTTCATGTTAATAATCCTCACGCTTTGATTAAGAATTTCCTCAATTCTACCAGAGGTCAAGGATTTACCAATTTTGAAGCATGCCAAATCCATGATAATGTCATGAAAACAGCAGAAGAAGTTTGACCAGCCTGCCAGTCAGGATGCATAAGCACCCAAAAAGCAAGCCAAAATTCCAGAGGCATTGCCGCACATATGACGTTGTATGGAGCCAGGCATTGGGACATGATAAACCATTGGTGTAGGGCAATAGTGAGCAGCATCCTGAGAATGAACCAAATAGAGCCAGCTTCAGACACAGGTGGTCTTGCTGCAGGGGGTGGTACCACAGGTATATTTTCTACAAGGTCACTGGCGGGTGGGTTCAATTTAACTGAGGAGACAACGGGCGGATCCTTGCTTGGAGATGGTGGATGTAAGGCCACATGATCTCAGTATATTGCTGGTGGATTTTTGTAATAATGAGGTTAAATTGCCAGATGTATCTAGCTCGCTAAATCCAGTTGACAATGGTAGGGGCCATAGTGACCATAAGTACTGGTAAAGACCATCTGGTATAAGGACTGACAGGCCACCAGAGAAAAGCCATCAGGAATGCAGCCAGAAGGATATCAATAGAATCAGAATTGATGGTTTTTATAGGCAAATTTTATTGTAAAAAAAGTGAAGAAAATTGACCAACAATTTTTCAGTATAATGCAACTGATTAAATAGTGGTTGATTGATGTGGGAACAAGTAGGGATTGAGACCCTCAATCTCAACCTAACTGGCAAATTACTTGAGAATGGGGTCAGATAAGCTCACTGGGAACTGAAATCTAAAGAAGTTGATGGCAGGCCGAGTTGCTGTTGGTTCAACCTCAAACGCCCAAACTGAGGCTCAACTGTGTCTCCAATGGTTGGCGCAACATTGTCTGGCCTGACGAGCAGCAGGAATCCCAGGGCCACCCCACATAGGGGCAGTCCCAATTGGTTGGGAACAGGTTTGGGATGCCCAACCCGCCTGTGCCCAGTTGCTGGGCCGTTCGTTCAGTCAAAAGTGTTGCATCAGCTGCAAAGCCTGATTTTCCAAAAGGATGCTTCAAACTATCATTGATGGTGTCTGATGCTACTACCTGCATGTCAAGGATCATCCCCAACAATTTTGAGAGGGGGTTCATTTTGTTGATTGCAGTGTTGGCCAAGTTAAAAATGTCAGCAATTCCAGCCAATGAGTCAATCTTCATCCCTTTTCAACTATGTGGATTCTGTTCATTGGGCTTGTTTTCACTCATTTTTAG
Organism: Massospora cicadina; assembly: GCA_022478985.1. Taxonomy (NCBI): domain Eukaryota; kingdom Fungi; phylum Entomophthoromycota; class Entomophthoromycetes; order Entomophthorales; family Entomophthoraceae; genus Massospora; species Massospora cicadina. The sequence continues at coordinate 148,435 of JAKSZP010010677.1, forward strand.
ACCGATTAACTTCATTTCAGTGGAAAAAACTTTTCTTTCTCGTTGCAATCACTTTGCAACCTATTCAATTCAAGACTGAATCTAGTTTGATAATCTCACAGAGGAGATTAGTCTGCGCCCATGTCAGGGAGCAGTTGGGCAAGCAAGGTAAGAGGAGCAGGTGGAAGGCCCGCGGCCTCCAACATTTGAAAACGCCCCAGAGAATGTGACAGTATAGACAAAAATTTTAAAAAACCGGTGTTCACTATTTCCCCAGAGATACTGGCATGGCAAGCACGTTGCAACCAGTACATCAACACGCCACACTCCCAGCCACTTTCATCAGTGGAATTCGGAGTCTGCGTGTTTCTGGACATCCAAAAAATGGCCTTTTTAGAAAAATTTTGTGAAGATGTGCACACAATTTTCCTGACTGCGGTGTATGTTGCACCTCACTCCATGTCACATGGTTGGCTGGACCTAGGTTTCAAAAGCAAAAAGGCAGCAGACAAGGCTGCAGCAGTGCGCGTAGTGGTCAACCTCCCTGAAGGGCAATGAGTCACCGAAACCAAATGCACCAGATGACAAAATCAAACCAAATTTTCCTCACATTTGACTTTTTGCCTACTACGGTAAAACGTGACATTTTGGAACAACACCTGAAAGATGGTCTCGCCATATACGGCAAAATACAATCTCTTGAAATGCAATGCTTCACGCTGATGCCACACCTGTGCACTGGCAAAGCCATCGCAGTTCTGATTCCAACTGAGGAGATTGCAATGGACCTAACCCAGATCCCACACTCCACTTTTATTGATATCGCAGGGCATACCACCCACCCATTCTGGGTGACCGTGGACAGCGCGCCCCTATTTGCACCCACTGTGATGCGTTCAGCCATAAGGCACATGCATGCCCCATCAAGGAGGGCGTCACATTCCAAGAGCACCCCTCAGCGGCCATGGCCAGTGGAGAGGTGCACTATGAACCAACTGCAAGCACCAAAGAGGCTTTCCCGTGGGGAGCACAAGGCTGCTATCTACTGGTAAAGCCTATCTCCCCGCAAGAGTGGAAGAAGGCCAAGCAGGCCCATAGGGCCGCGGCCAAGGAAGTGGCCAAAGTCACCACTGCTATCCCTCACTCAAAACGCCAGGAGGACATGGAAACCTTCGTGGCAGAAGCAACTCAGGAATCCATCAACCAATCAGATTGGGAAGCCCATGCTGAGTGGGCCACTCAATCCGAGGATCCAATGGGAGATTCAATCTCACCCAATCGTTGCACCCAAGCTCTGGTCAAAACTGACTTGGGACCCATCCCAACTGAAAAAAAATTTTGACCCACTCAACGGTGCACCAAACTTATCTGCACCACAAAATATTTGTCTGACATCGGGAAAACAAAAAGTGAAGGCTAAAGCCAACGCAACTCTTTCCACAAAAATCAACAAAAACTCTGATAGTGTTGCTGCTAACACCCGCACTGCTGTGAAGGCCCGTGGGGATCTAGAAGAGGCTGGTGGGCCTGGGTGCCCACCCCCTCGCACCTAAGGTGTGATGGGGGAAACCTTCACTTTAAGGATGTTAAATATTGCCGGACTCAAGGCCTCCCCATCCTGGGCTAGGAAACTGAGTTTTTTACAACACAATTTACCCATGGATATCCTGGCCATCCAGGAGTCCCACTGTCCACGAGGTTCCAAGGAAGCTTGGAAAACAATGCTCCTCCCATCCCTATCCTTTTTGTTGAAGCACTGAGGGGTGCTAATTCAGAAAAATAATTTTTTCAAATTTTTAGCCTCAGTAAAATTCCTAAATGGCTGAGTGCTTATTGTCACTTTCTCGTGGGCTGATGTAGCGCATGCAATCATCAACATCTATGCCCCAAATGGTGCACGCGAGTGTTGGGAATTTTTCTCGTTGGTCAAATCCCTCCTGCTACCCCTCAGACTCTTTCCTAGTCGGTGACATGAATTGTTGGCTAAACACACCAACAGACCGGTGGCCTTCCTCACCTCATGCCCCCCAGGGTCACGTAGAACTATGCATTCTAAAGGCCACCCTTGGGTTAATGGATGTGCTGCTGCGACATGCCCCACTGCTCAAAAACATGAAACGTCCCCACATCCACAATGGCCAATTAAGGTCCATGACCCGCATCAACCTTATTCTAACACCGGCGAAATTCCAACCCTGCATCTCCCACTTCAAAATAACAAAAATGGAATTCTCCAACCATCGGCTGGTCTCACTAACCTACCACCTACCTGTCACAGCTGCTAAGGCCCCACATTGGTGCAAAATCTGCCCCCCGAGCTCGCGTTGCCAGGATTTTCCACATGGGTGGAAGAGGCAACTTTGACAAAAAAAATTTGTTGCACCATTTTTCATGGACCCCATTTCCACATGGGCAACTTTCAAAGATGACACTATCCGCCACTATCACCATCTTTCCTCCAGATGCTCATGAGCCACATCAGCAGTTATCTCGTGCACTCTGGCAGAGTTGGCACACTTGGAGTCCAACATCCCAGTTACAGGATACAGCTTTGCATGGGGCTGGAAGTGGGCGGAGGCAGTTGCCCACCTTAACACACTCGAAAGACAACACAAACATCGGGTTTGTGTTCAGTACAGGGCCACACGCATCACAAAAGGTGACAAGTGCACCGCACATTTCTTTAAAAAAAATTTCACACCATGCCAGAGCGTGGCCTGCACACAGGTGCAAAGATCGGATAATTTCATTGTGGATACACCGGCTGAAGTGGCAATCAAAACGCAAAAGTATTACTCCAAGTTGTACCAATCTGATCCAATTCAGCTGGATGAAGTGGCAGAATTTCTTAACCAAGCCCGCATCCGCACCATTTTCTGATACCCAGAAATAATGAATTTGATTACTCCAAATGAATTATGGACAGCCATTCGCGGTGCGCCAAACTGAAAATGCCCAGGCCCAGATGGCATTCCATATGAGTTCTACAAAAAATATTTCAAATATATATCACCATTGCTGCTCGCCTCACTTAATTAAAGCCTGTTGGAAACGCGCCTCCTACCAGGAGGACATGAGGACTTTACTGTCACACTCTTCAAGAAAGGGGATAAGCTAGACTTAGCCAACTGGCGCCCCATTTCTCTAACAAACACAGACACTAAAATTTTAAAAAAAATTATGGCTAACCGGTTAGGGACTGTAGCATCTGCCACCATCTCCCCAGAACAATTCAGTTTCATCCCCAGAAGATCGATTTGGGATAACGTGCACTCTGTGGCTAATGTATGTCAGTCCACAGCCTCTGGGGCACCTGTATTCTTGGACCAATAAAAAGCCTATGATAGAGTAAACTGGGAATACCTCAGGGCCTGCCTCCATCAATTCCGCCTACCTCCTCGCTTCATCAACTGGGTAATGCTGCTCACGGAATCTGCAACAATGGCAGTGCATGGCCCTGGCTTCCTAACGGAAGTAGTCCACCCTCAAAGGGGCTTATGACAAGGGGACCCCCTCAGCCCACTCTTATACAACTTCAGCCTTGATCCACTACTGCAAAATGTGAATGCCCAACTCACTGGGGTCCATGTGCCAGGCCAAGCCCCAGTCAAGATAATGGCGTTCGCAGATGATTGTGTGGTTGGGGTGTTTAATAATCAAGATGCACGCGCGCTTGAAGCTCTCATCCAGGAGTATTCCCGGGTAAGCAACGCGGCACTGAACGCTTCCAAAACTGAAATCATCCTCCTTGGTCAGTTTCAGAATTGCTGGGCCCCAGCAATTAGTTCTCAACCCAGCCCATCTGCTCGCCCACGTCCTCGCCCTATTAACTCAACACACACCGCTCCACTGGTGCTCCCCTTTGTGCCACATCCTACCATAGGACTGGTACGCCATCTGGGCGTGTGGATGGAGGCAGGCGGATACACGTCAGCAGTAATGGAGTGCCATATTCTGGACAACGTGATGAAGCGAATCGCCTCTCTCAGAGCCCACCCTACTTCCCTTACTGGCAGGGTTGTTTTAACTAACTCTATGCTCCTCTCCAAAGTCTGGTTCGGAGCCCACACCATTCCCTTCTCCCCAAGCTTCTTCAAATCCTTGTATGCCTTGCTGCAAGGATGGCTTTGGTCAGGACGCCCTCCACTAGTGCAGCTAGAGGTCATGTTTGGCCCTCATCATTATGGTGGCATGGGCCTGCTTGACTTCAAAGCCCATGCTGCCAAGACCCTGGGCACCTGGATTGCAGCCATCACCGCCCCTACACTTCCCTCCCAACACTGGTCCCGTGCAGCCCACTCCAACTTCTCCCGCGCTTTGGGCCTCAACAATCCATCAAACCCCCACTCCCTGATGAAATACCTCGCATCACACACATCAGCCACAGGTCCTCACGGGACTAAAACCTACTAAAAACGAATCCTACTCTCCATGCGGAGGGCTGAGTGGAGAATTCGTATTAGCAGACATACAACCCAAAAAGGCCGCCCCTCTCCTCAGTTCACACAAGAGGTACAGGGGCTACCCATTCAGGATGGCGTGATCCCCATTCGACCCCATGTCCTATCCAGGGTGGACTACCTGGACATGATGGACATCCCTTATTCCATTGAGACCCAAAAAACTATCTGGAAATCCGTACACCATCCTCTGTTGCAGCCTCAAGTCCGCTCCCATGTGTGGCGCTGCCTGAGGTGGGTGTATCATACAGCTGAGCGCTCTAACGCTTTACACTCATCCTGTGTCATGTGTGGCCAGTATGGAACGCTGTTCCACCGCCTGGAAAAGTGCCCTACCTCTAAAGTGATATGGTGCAAGTTCAACGTCTGCTGGGCCAGGATCAAACGCATCCCTTCAGTCTGTCAAGAGATATGTTTGCTCTATCAATGGCCTCCTCCCTTCTACCCTCCCTCCATGCTTTGGTGGTTGCAATCGCCATGTGGACCATCCACACGATTGTCTTAGATGCCATCACAGGCTCCACCCCCACCCTCCCAGAAGCTGTCCACAGATTCCGGTCTCATTTGGTGGACCACTTTCAAGTGTGGATGTTTGGATACCTCCCACCGCGTTGCTGACAGCTGGTCTCCTCCTGGTTCCCAGTCTGGTTCATCAAATCAGACCCCTTCCTCCACACGTATTCAATTGTGGCTACGGCCCCTTCACACGTTTCCTGACCCTCCCCATAAGTGGCATTCCCGCTGACAACAAGAGATAGCATCGCTTCTCTGGGGTGCCTCCCCTAGTACTAAATTGTGTCTCTTCTGAGTCTTATTCAGAAGTGTCGTCCCACAGTCAGCCTTCCCCGCAATAAATTTAAATTTAAATTTAAACTTCATTTCAGTGATCTCAGCGCAAATTTCCCTGATCAGACGTACTAGTTCTGCTGAGGCGAGTGTGGGCACCGGGGAGGGATCCAAAGAGGGAGGGCTGTTACCCAGCGCTCATCTACCATGTAGGCGAGGTCGCTCTGGGTAATGAGGGGTACAGCCACCCTCTTCAGAGCCTTATTACTCAGAAACGGGAAGAGGACCCAATCAACACACAGAGAAGGTTCCCCAGGACTTACATTACCCTTTCCTTTTTCCAAAGGAAGGGCACCACCGCCGGGAAACTGCATGAGGGCCACATTTTTGTGCACCTTAGGTAACTTGATCGCCATTACAGTCACGATCTTTTTTGGGGGGGGGGTGGGGAGTGTTGGGGTAGGATTCATGAAATGCTTCGACCAGTTCCATGCAGTTAGCACAATCTCAAGCCTTAACTCAACTGTTCCCATAAGCTGGATACCATTTACAAGCCACGAGATATTGAATGGGCCAATGGGACTTGTGGGATGCTAGGATATTTTCTACTTTGGCCTCTTCTGCATTTTCAATAATGATTGGCTCAGGATCCATGGGAACCGTGCCTTTAAAGGGTGACAACTGGGAAACGTGGAATATGGGGTGCTGTTTCCAATGGTCTGGCAGTTTTAACCAGAATGCGCCATTGCCCAAGTCTTCCTCCACCAAGTGGGGACCTGAACGCTTACTTGCGAACTTGTGGGAGGGTACTTGCATTCTCAAATGGTGCGTATCAAGCATAACATAGGAGCCCACCATTATGTCATGACCTGGGATTCGCTTACAATCCGCAAACCACTTGTAGTCTTCAATGGCTTTGGTGAGGTGTTTCCGCACTAAGGACTGAGTAAACCTAATATGTTCAGCATGGTCCGCGGTAGCTTGGACCTCAGGCTGCAAGCAGGGTCTGACTGAAAAGCAAGGACTATAACCTAACATCGCTTCATAAGTAGAAAACCCCGTGAAAGTGAGTCCCATTGTTATAGGCGAATTAAGAAAGGGGAAGGTCGTTAGCCCAGGTGTCATGTGAGGCTGCAGCATAGCAACGCAGGTACTGTTCTAGGACTTGATTAAATTGCTTGGTCTGTCCATCAGACTAGGGATGATATGCTGTGGAATGACAGGGGGAGATTTTTAAAATAGACAAGAGTTACTCCAGAACCACGCTGTGAACTGTGAGCCACAGTCACTGATGATCTCCTGTGGGAGGCCAAACATTGAGAACACATGGCGCACAAAGAGACTAGTGGTTTCCTCTGATATAATTGTGGAAGTGCAAGGAGATAAAAAGGGAAAACTTGGTGAAACAATCCACCACCATTACCACTGTAAACCAGTTAGAGCAGGGGAGTTCAACAATAAAATCCATGGGCACCAATGTCCATGGACCCTCCGCCAGTGTAAGGATTGAAGCTTGTTTCTACCTGAGAAATATGACTTAGCCCGAGCACAAGTAACACAAGCGGCAATCCAGGCCAGAACTTCCTTAGTTAAACCTGCCCAATTATAGGTCCGCTTGATCAAGTCAAATCATTTCTTATTGCCTGGATGGCTGACCGTGGGGGGATCATGATGTGAGCAAAATACCTCAGCTCTGAAGGGAGGGGGAACCCAAATTTGTGACCAGAAATAAATGAGGCTCTCCACCAAGGAGTAAAGAGAGTGTTTATGATTTTGGAGGGACAAATGCTCAAATAAGTTCACAACTTCAGGGCAGGTCATTTGGCCAGCTAAGACCTGAGCAACTAGCGGGGCGTTGGGAGCAAGGGTGATGGAAGAGATGACAGGGGGAACAATTGACAGAATTTGGGTGGCAGGAATCACGGTAATGAGGCCCACTACATCTGGGTCTGAGGGACAGTGGGTGGGACTGTGGCTGAGAAAATCGTGAAGTACATTAAGCGCACCTTTTACAAATTCATATTTGAAATTGAAACTGCACAAGTCAAATAGGTACAAGCTTGCCAATGCACCAAATTTTTGGGGTTTATGGAAATACAAGAGAGCCTGGTGATCCGTGAAAACAGTTAACTCATGTTGAGCACCATATAACAGATACCTCCAATGAGTCAATGCCCATGACACGGCTGCCAACTCCTTGTCATAGATGGCCCAAGATTGCTCCATAGAGGTAAATTTTTGGGAAAAATAAGAAACCAGATGTTCCAAGCCATCGTGCTCTTGGAGCAACACTGCCCCCACTGCCACTGAGGAGGCATCGCATGCAACAATATACAGCTTAGCAGGATCCACGTGTTTCATGACAGGAGGGGATAAAAACACCTCCTTGATTGATTTGAACGCTTGCTAGCATTTGGGAATCCAGCGAAACAGTACATTTTTGTCTGTGAGGGGGTGGAGCGAGGCAGCTAGCTGGGAAAGAGCTGGGGAAAAATTTTTTAAGAAAAATATGGTTCCCAAGAAGCTCCATAATTGTTTCTGAGTTGTCGGGGTTGGCCATTCATGGATAGCATCCAACTTATTAGGAGGAATTGTGTACCATCTTTAAGGATGAGGTTTCCAAGAAAGGTAACTTCTCTTTATAGAACTTGCATTTGGAAGGCTTAACGAACAATCCTGCCTTGTGCAAAGCAGCCATGACCACTTCAAAATCAATAGTGTGTTGTTTAGCAGTTGGAGAGTGAACCAGAATGTCATCAATATATGCAACCGCTCAAGTAAACTAGAGGTCACTCAGTACACTGTCAATCATTTATTGAAATGTAGCGGGGGCATTCTTCAGCCCAAAGGGCATTACATGGAATTGGAAAATGCCTCGCTTTGTCCAGATTGCTGTTAACCATTCTTGCCCTTCCATTACCCGAATCTAGTTGAAGGCATTGACGAGATCCAGCTTGAAGAACACACAAGATTTGGCGATTGCTTGGCTGATCATCTGCTCCAGAGGCAGGGGGTAGGAATTGTGAACTATAACTTTGTTTAAATGTCCATAATCCATGCAGGGATGGAGGGAACCGTTGGCTTTTTTAGCGAAGATGATTGGAAATGTGACTAGTGATGTCTCCTTAAACAACCAACCTTTTTTAGCATATTGTCCAACCAAGTGTTAAGTGCAACCTCCTCCTCCGCTGTATGGGGATACAACGGACAGTTGATATTCACCAACTTCACTGTCATATGGAATCCCAGGTCAAAGTTAGTATGAGGAGGCAGATGGTCTGCCTTTTTGGCATCAAAGGTACTTCGATAGTACATTAAACTTTCAGGAAAATTGGACAGAAGGCCCACAGGAGAGATGAGGGAAGTAATAGAACTGCGGCCTTGAGTTTTCTTAAAAGTGTTGACTAAAGGAAACTCACCTCCAGTTGATCATTAAGGAAGACAACATGTTAGACCCCAGGTGGATCTTGATATGTTGTCAGCGCCACCATCCCACCCCTAAGATCACCGGAAAACCAAGTTTGGCATAGCGGAAAACTGATTTCAGAAGCTAAACTGGTGTACCAAAAAAGGTACTGGCCGATGGACAATATATGATGTCTGGGAGGCTAAAGAAGCCACCATCACCTATGGAACCACATTCATGTCCAGTTCTCTTTGTTGGCTAACTTGACACTCATGAAATTACCCGCGACTCCGGCATCCATCAGGGCCTCAAAAGAGACATGGTGAGATCTGATACTAATCCTCATAGGTAATAAGAAATAAGTGAAGTTTTGTTTATTGGAAGAGTTGGGAATTTCTGTTGCAACTGAAGAAATGGCAGGCAAATTGGGGGAAGGTTGGGGGATTTTCCTGGAGTAAAGTTGGGAAGAATGAGAGCTTGAGAACCGGATTCCTCCATCTGGGCTTTTTCTGATTCAATTATAGGTGAACCAAGATCAGCCAACTCTGACGCAGTAGTGGTTATGGGCTCAGAAGCTGAGACTATCACTGGTTTGATGGTAAAAACTGTGTCTACATCATCGTTGGGTAATCCTATCATAAAATTTCCCCCCTTGATATTGGGAAGTATAGCAAGGGGAGGCATTGATAGTAGTCATGGCAGTACATATTTGATCTACCGTTTCTTTCAAGGTGGACCAAACTTTGTGGTGAGCAGAAACTGAATCCAAGCATGATCTAAAGATTACCTGAAGCATATCAATAGAGAGGTCCAGTGTGGGAGCCTGTTCATGGAAGGTAGAGATCAAAGAAGCCAAGCTTTAGGCTTCGGCCATAGTAGAGAGCAAACTGAATAAGTGGTCTGAGTGTGACACCAGGGGTTTCAAGGTGGCCAATATGATGGCAATCAGCAAAGTGGGATCTCCCGCTTGTAAGGAAGAGAGCAGAAGACCTCAAACCCACCGATGGGCGTCCCCTTCCACAGCATCCAATAAAGTGATCCCCTGTTGGGCATGAGATAATGCAGCGGCGTTGTTAAGGGCAATTTTCAAACGCATTTGCACCTCAGCAAGGGCGTCGAGAACCTGATTTATGATCTCTTAGGAAGAAACATGTGAACTATCTTCCAGGCTATTAGGAGGGGGAGAGGTAGTAACCCATGAGGCTCTGCCAGCCTGAAGAAATTTCTCCAAGGTAGATCAGATACTACCCACAAAATCAGCAAGTGACCAAATGAACAATGAAAAACAGACTACTGATTGCACATTCATTTGGTAGAGGGTAACCACTGCAACGCCCACCTTGAAGAGCAGGGCGGAAGTGGCTGGAAAAAATGGTTGGTCAATTATGTCATGAAAACAGCAGAAGAAGTTAAGACCAGCCTGCCAGTCGGGATGCATAAGCACCCAAAAAGCAATCCAGAATGCCAGAGGCATTGCCGCATGTATGACGTTGTATGGAGCCAGGAATTGGGAAATGATAAACCGTTGGTGTAGGGCAATAGTGAACAGCATCCTGAGAATGAACCAAATAGAGACAGCTTCAGACACAGGTGGTCTTGCTGCAGGGGGTGGTACCACAAGTATTTTTTCTACAAGGTCACTGGCGGGTGGGTTCAATTTAACTGAGGAGACAACGGGCGGATCCTTACTTGGAGATGATGGATATAAGGCCACATGATCCAAGTATACGGTTGGTGGATTT